>JACXGI010004242.1:0-55398 GCA_016801175.1 Esox masquinongy
GTGGCGCTACAAAGTATTAACTTAAGGGGGCTGAATAATTTTGCACGCCCAATTTTTCAGTTTTTTTATTTGTTAAAAAAGTTTGAAATATCCAATAAATTTCGTTCCACTTCATGATTGTGTCCCACTTGTTGTTGATTCTTCACAAAAATTACAGTTTTATATCTTTATGTTTGAAGCCTGAAATGTGGCAAAAGGTTGAAAAGTTCAAGGGGGCCGAATACTTTCGCAAGGCACTGTACCTATCCTTTTTCATGGATCAAACCTCAGATCTTCACATTCAGAATTTTGGGAGCAATGAGTTCCTCTTGCTGAGCCGCAGGGCATAATATGCGTGCCGCACAGCGCCAGACCACTGACCTCTGACCTGGAAGGTCACTGACTATGTGGTTTACCTGATAACTAACACGGTGCTCTCTGTCAAACAAGAGCTGTTGCTAGTGACAGTAGAATTGCTTTCGTGCCGATGTGGGATGTTTTTTTTCTGTTTATGGAGCTGGAAGGACGTACAGAACCAGACTTCCTACATCACTGATCCTTCCACTCCAACACGGGCAACACAGGGAGACGTTGCCTGTCCGTGTGCTGTACGTCTATGCTGTGCCACAAACAAATTTCCCCTTGGAGATAAAAAAGCCACTATTTAATTTTCAGACCTCAGTAGCTACAGGGCATACAGGTTGGAACAGGGTTCCATGTTACCTCGGAAAGTGGCGTGCGACAATTTCCATTTCCCTTCGATTAAACCATAGAAAATTTTCGTGTCCGGCGCAAATCTTGCATCAGGTCCCGTTCATCTGAATAAAAGTACCGTAGTGAGAAAGCCCCGCTAGCGCCGTCTTCATCGCGATAAACTGCCGGAGGTGGAGGAGCAGGTGGGGTTGACGGGATAAAGAGCCCCACTCGCAGGGCCATACAGGCCCAAGCTGTGTCTGGGAAGCAGCAGCTAACTTTGTAAATGTTGGCTGGCTGAAGCACCGCTAAGAATCTGGAGACATACGGCCCTGTTAGCCCTTCTAAGCCTGCAGAGGATGTCTCAACCCAGCCACCCCGCCGGGCTGGGACTCTCAATGTCACCTCACTAGGAGGTACTGTCCACCTAAAGATAATGAGGTACACACACACACACACACACACACACATCAAAACACACACAAAGACACACAAACAGCAGTAGATAAATCGAGAAAAAGAGAGAGGTAGATAAAGACGAAGAGAGGGAAGCAGAGAGAGGGCAAGCCAGTGGGGGAGAGTTTTTGTCAGTGAATTTCACCGCCTCCTGACGTCGGCGAGGCGGCGCCCACCACGGTGGTCTCCTGACAGACGCAAAACCCTCCAAAAGCCCAGTCTTAATAAGCCCTCCTTCACCTCGTCACTATCAAAACTCTCCAAAAGCCCAGTCTTAATAAGCCCTCCTTCACCTCGTCACTCTATCAAAACCCTTCAAAAGCCCAGTCTTAATAAGCCCTCCTTCACCTCGTCACTCTATCAAAACCCTTCAAAAGCCCAGTCTTAAAATGCCCTCTTTCACCTCACCACTCTATTAAAACCCTCCAAAAGGCCAGTCTAAAAAAGCCTTCCTTCACCTCATCACTCTATTAAAACCCTCCAAAAGCCCAGTCTAAAAAAGCCTTCCTTCACCTCATCACTCTATTAAAACTCTCCAAAAGCCCAGTCTAAAAAAGCCCTTCTTCACCTCGTCACTCTATTAAAACCCTCCAAAAGCCCAGTCTTAAAAAGCCCTCCTTCACCTCGTCACTATCAAAAACCTCCAAAAGCCCAGTCTTAAAAAGCCCGTCTTCACCTCGTCACTATCAAAAACCTCCAAAAGCCCAGTCTTAAAAAGCCCGTCTTCACCTCGTCACTCTATCAATTACCCTCTCCACTTGGCTGACTTCTATCAGGACATCTCCCACTGCAGAGACATGGCAGCCATTGTAGTCAAAGGCTTCCAGACACCTCAGCTTTTGAAAAACCGTCTGGAAGGACATTAAAAACAATACAGTGTAGACAATGGCCAGTTAAATACAGATCTGTCATCTTTCACAAACGTTCAACGCGCACACCAATCTCCTTTCACTGTTTTAATTTCCCTGGTGTGTGTGTGTCTGCAGTAGGTAAACTTTAAAATACAAAGCAGGTCACATGTTTTAAAGGCGTGATACCTCTGCCGAGGTTGTTATCAGCGAGCCCCGAGGTAAAACTAATCCCAACCAGAGTAATTACGGAGACAGATCTACTGGGAAGGGGTTATGTGCCGGCTTTAGGAAATACTGTTGTTGTTTTCAGCGGCTACGCTCTGTGGTATTGTTTAGTTAGCATGTTGGCCACAGGCAAAAGGGTTCCGGGAGTAAACAAACAAACCAATAAATAAACAAACAAAAACACTTCTGTGCATAGAATGTGTGTGTGTGTGTGTGTGTGTGTGTGTGTGTGTGTGTGTGTGTGTGTGTGTGTGTGTGTGTTTGCATGCGTTTCTGCTTCTATTAATATTAAACTGCACCAGCTATGGTTCATTTTAACTTTAAACAGTCTTGGGGGGGTGAGTATTTGCCTTCCTGAGAGACAGGTTTAGAGTGGCAAACTTACACACAAACACACACACACACACACACACACACACACACACACACAGACGTTAACACACACACCTTCCTTATCTGTCCAGGGCAGGGACCTTATTTACTGTCTTGTTGTTTGTTTTCTTACATTAGACAAGAACAAACAGAGGAGGCGTACATGCCATACTTCGGCTAGGGGATTGTACCCCCCTGTACCCCCCAAGCATGTCGGATTATTAACAGGAAACAAGCTAGGCTAATACACAGAGTGTCAACAGTGGAATGGTAAACTTGGTGAACAGCTGGTTGGCCACACACATATTCATCAACACGAACACATGAAACAGTCTGCTGGCGCTATTCTATAAGATTTGTATTTTTAGTATTTGGCCACTAAATAAAACTCACTCAAAACAAATTTTCCATCCCCAAATTCTGTGCTACAGAAATGATGGTCGACCGGAACAATGAATAACAACTTTGGAGTGAGATAACCCCTTTACCCATTTAAAATTAAATCCAATTAGACTCTGGGTACTGTATGTCAGTTGTGCTTTCTAGTTATCAATAGACAGGGATAGACACTAGAAATGCTGAGTAATTACATCATTGCCTCAACACCTGAAACTACGGCCCAATGTGATCACATTTGGTTATGGCCCACCAAAGCTACTGCAGCTAGAAGAAGTAGAATAAAAAAGGTAGAAAGACAGATTAGTCAAAGCTGTATTGTTATTTCACCAGGTATGTGAGAAAACAATCTATATTTCAACAACAACTTGGGTGCGATTGGGGTCGACTGCTTTGCTCAGGGACAGAATGAGAGATTTTTCACCTTGCTGGTTCTGGGATTCGATCCAGCCACCTTATGTTTACTGGTCAGCAGCCCTCTCATCTACTGTCTCTCTGCAGTCTAACTTCCTGTCTATGCAAAGCGGGCTGAATTAAGGCATTATGGGTAACCAGCTGATCATAGATACACAGAATAACCTTCAGATGTACAGGTACCCTGGGATGAAATGAAATGGCAAAGCAGTTGTAAATATGTATTGCTTCTAAGCACAAAAACAACCTTTGTATTCCTCAATTACTCAAATGTTTCCTTCCTGTTGGCAGTTATGCGTTCCCGCCGAACTAGGCGCACACAGTCGCTATTTGATACCGCGTTTCGCTGATCCTCTGCTCTCTACTGACACCCCGTATAGTATGGCACAATGTGACAGGCCTGACCTACATAGACGGTGAGGATCATGAATGTGTGTGCTGTTTTTGGATATGACAGCATTTGCAGTTACTGTACTCAGCAGGCCACAGACGTAGACAGCCTCCGGTCACCCATGCTACATTATCCCAGTTCACTAGTCGCTGTGATGTAGCGTGGTGCGTGCTGAAATACACAATCAAAGAGTGTCACTTCCCTTTGGCTTTCTTGACTCACACAGTCAGAACTGAGTAATTGAAATTGGCGTGATCTTTTCCCTTGACATGCTTTCTGTTGACAGCACAACAAGCTGACAAGTTTCTTTGGATTATTGATGCGTTTGAATTTTATTTATTTGTTTATACTTGCACTCCGTGTCATCTCGCCAGGGAAAGCTGGAGCGAGAGGTTTCACCACCAAATCTGTCCATGTGAAAATAATTTGAAAATGTGACGAGCTATTGAATACAGAGGTAATAAGAGATAAAAAAAATACTTGGAAATGTGAGGTTTATTTGGTCTACGAGACATTTGTTAGTGCTTCAGTTATAAGAGTACTATCCCCGTCACCAGGCGCAGATAAGCCTGGAACAACAACCACTGGAATTTGACCTTTAGGGAATTTCACACCGTGATAATGATCATACTGACACAAGAACATGAAAATCTAATTTTAGCAAAACTTTAATAATGCAGGCGAGGCGTGATTATTTCTGACATCTGACCAAGTAAACAAGCACTCCAATTACATTCAGACTGGCCTAAGCCAACCGCCTCATTGTACAGCAGAGAAGCTAACTGGCTAATAGCCTACCACAATGCTTCTTCATCACAATAAATGAAGCCTCGGTGAAGCAAGGCCTGCCCTTTTACGCCCCAAGTTAGTGCGAGAGCTCAGACGCACAGCTCAGCCGCCCCACGACAACATTACAGCGTCCTGATTGGTGCATTGGGGTATAAGGCACGTGGAGGACGGTGTTGTGGCAGATGTTTGGTTCACGGCCATTTCTACAATTTCCTAGTTTAAGTTCCATCTCATTTCTGAGGTCAACAGTGACATGGCATAAAAAATATGACCTGTGACCTATCACCTTTCATCACAAGGAGTTTACACACATACCACACACACATGCACGCACGCACACACACACGCACACGCACACGCACACGCACACGCACACACACACACACACACACACACACACACACACACACACACACACACACAGTGGTCTGTAGATAGAATAGCCGAAAACAAAAGCTTATGGTAGGGGGAAATCACTGAGCTACAACCAGGCCTGTAACTACGAACAATTCTGGAAACACACACACTCCTACACACACAGCACCATCAGAGGAACAAATGGGCCATAATGAGCCTGAAGGAGAGAGGAGATGAATAACTGAATATTGTTCCTCGGCTAGCGAGCGGCTGAGCAGCCTGACACAATTAGCATCATTAGCTGACTTTGTGCCTACTGGGAGATCACAGGACTTAGAGCAGTGGGCCTCTAACACTGCACACTGTTCCCTGCAGTGTGCACTCCTTCTAACAAGGGCCTGTCTGGACGAAGTCAGTCTAATATTCAGGAAAGAGGGTGTCATTTGGAACGCTGATGATGGTTCTCCAATGGCTCTATTACGAGGTGGAAGATTGTTGGCGGTTGTCGCCAGGGCACCCAGGGCCAAATGTCATTTTTCTGCTGTCAGGGGCGTTGACGTGTCGGAAGGAGGCGCCTATCAGACGACTAGAACGCAGACTGTCTTGGGGGAGGGGCATAGCAGACAAAAGCAGTTTTTCCAAACTCTGGATGAACCCTCTGTGTCTGAAAGACTGACCAGTCTGGAGAGAGCGCTTGATAACTGCTGATTTTGCCATTTAGCTTTGTGTTAATCTAGTTTGGAAGTTTCTACATAAGAGCCTTTTATAGAAGCATCAACCAATGTCTGGCCCTTCCGGAAATCAGAGAGTCCCAGCCAACTGATAATAGACAACAATTAGCACAAAAGGTTATACCACTAACAAATCGCAAGGCTGCATCTGTAGGCTTTAGTTCTGTGCTGAGAAGACAGAAATAATAAATTTCTATAAAAAAGCCAATGTTAATGTTGAAATTATCTAATTGTTGTCTAATTTTGGGATGTAGTACATCTTGTTTTCACTTGGCTAAACATCTATATGTTTTTTTTTTGTCTGACAGTAAGTACGCAAGAGCTTGAGCAGCAGACAGGGCAGCAGCGTACTGTGTCATCGGCATGAAAATGAAAATTACAGTTCCTCAGAGTTACAGATTTCATTTACATATAGAGTGAACAAGAAAGGACCAAAAATCGAACCAAGGGGAACTCCTATGTGAACTACGACCACATTTGATTCAGCCCTATCCGTAACTGGGGTCTGGGTTCTATCACTAGGGTAATGCTAAAACCATTAACAGCCGTCCCAAACCCAATGAGGTTTCTTCATCAAAATGGAAAGAAGCCCTTGATTGTTCAATAAACAGAGCTAAAAACAACGATTAACAATAATACCACTGTGCCCAGGTCTAAAACCAGATTGATATTCATTCAGAATGTGGTTGTCTGCTAAAAATGGAACAAAGTAGCAGGGATAGCGGCCGTCCACTGATCTACCCAGAGCTTCCCACTGTGCTGCTAGCCTGAAAAACAGAGAAACATAGTGAAGCCCTCTAGTGGCAGGAGGTGTGAACTGCACAATTGATTGGGGAACAGCAGCCATGATGCATTTTTAGCTTTGCAGCCAAGAAAGCAAGTTGGACCATTCTTAATTTGTTGTCAGATAGGCCTTCTTCATATATCAGGAAGTCTATATCGATCTGTTCTGTTTCCATACTAGGTCAAGGAAGATTTCCATAACTACAATTATAATGTATAATCAGTAACTTTCCGTATCTTTCTCAACACAGTTGTTTCAAGTTTCAAGGTTTATTTGTCAAATGCACCAAACAACACAGCATCATCCTGCACTATTGAATTCTTGTGACATGGCACCCGACAAACTACGTAGTGAGAGTTAAGAAGAAAAATATTTAAGCAAAAATACAGTTAGGTCCGGAAAAATTTGGACACTGACACAATTTTCATAATTTTGGCTCTGTACGCCACCACAATGGATTTTAAATGAAACAACCGAAAGGCAATTGAAGTGCAGACTTTCAGCTTTAATTCATGGGGTTAAACAAAAATATCGTATGAAACATTTAGGAATTGCAACCATTTTCATACACAGTCCCCTTATTTCAGGGGTTCAAATGTTATTGGACAAATTAACACAATCATAAATAAAATGTTCATTTTTAATACTTTGTCGAGAATCGTTTGCAGGCAATGACTGCTTGAAGTCTGGAACGCATGGACATCACCAAACGCTGGGTTTCCTCCTTTGTGATGCTTTTCCAGGCCTTTACTGCAGCTGTCTTCAGTAGTTGTTTGTTCGTGGGTCTTTCTGACTTATGTTTTGTATTCAGCAAGTGAAATGCATGCTTGATCGGGTTGAGATCTGGTGATTGACTCGTCCAGTGCAGAATATTCCACTTCTTTGCCTTAAAAAATTCCTGGGTTGCTTTTGCAGCATGCTTTGGGTCATTGTCCATCTGTAAAGTGAAGCGCCGTCAAATCAACTTTGCTGAATTTGGCTGAATCTGAGCAGACAATATATCCCTATTCACTTCAGAATTAATCCGGCTGCTTCTGTCTTCTGTCACATCATCAATAAACACCAGTGACCCAGTGCCATTGGAAGCCATGCATGCCCATGCCATCACACTGCCTCCACCATGTTTTACAGATGATGTGGTATGCTTCAGATCATGAGCCGTTCCAAGCCTTCTCCATACTTTTTTCTTCCCATCATTCTGGTACAGGTTGATCTTTGTTTCATCTGTCCAAAGAATGCTGTTCCAGAACTGGGCTGGCTTTTAGATGTTTTTTGGCAAAGCCTAATCTGGCCTTTCTATGCTTGTGGCTTATGAATTGTTTGCACCTTGTGGTGAACCCTCTGTATTTGCTCTCATGAAGTCTTCTCTTTATGATAGACTTGGATAATGATATGCCTACCTCCTGGAGAGTGTTCTTCACATGACTGGATGTTGTGATGGGGTTTTTCTTTACCATGGAAAGGATCCTACTATCATCCACCACTGTTGTCTTCCATGAGCATCCAGGCCTTTTGTGTTGCAGAGCTCACCAGTGCGTTTTTCTTCTCTCAGAATGTACCAAACTGTTGATTTGGCTACTCCTAATGTTCTTGCTATCTCTGATGGATTTTTTTTTTGCAGCCCAAGGATGGCCTGTTTCACTTGCATTGAGAGCTACTTTGACCACATGTTGTGGGTTCAAAGGTGTGGCAATTGCGAATGCCACACCTGGAATCAACTCCAGACCTTTTACCTGCTTAATTCACGAAGAAATAACAAAAGGAATAGCCCACACCGGTCCATGAAACGGCTTTTGAGTTAATTGTCCAATTACTTTTGGGCCCTTGAAAAAGAGGGGGCTACATATTAAAGAGCTGTAATTCCTAAACCCTTCCTCCAATTTGGATGTGAATACCCTCAAATTAAAGCGGAGAGACTGCACTTTAAGCCATTATTCATTATTTAATTGCAACATAAATATATTTTCGTAAACAGCCAAAATAACAAAACTTGTGTCAGTGTCCAATTATTTCTGGACCTAACTGTATAGCCAAACAAAAAATAAAGCAATAATATACATACCACACCAGCAGCAGTTTAAAAAGAGTACTGTAAACTAGCATCAATCTGGGTAGTAGTATTCAACATTATAGATATTTTGTATATAAAAAAAACAGATGAATGAGGGAGTGATTTATATGGCTAGAGAATCTTCGTTCAGCATGGTTGGTTTTGATGGCCCTGTTGCTCTGCACAGAGTCTTTATCCAACAAGAGGAATCCTGTCTATCACACTCTTCAAACCAGAATAAAACCCGTCAGCTGATATGGAAGAGGGGTGGAGGAGGAGCCAAAGATGTGGAAGAGGGGTGGAGGAGGAGCCAAAGATGTGGAAGAGGGGTGGAGGAGGAGCCAAAGATGTGGAAGAGGGGTGGAGGAGGAGCCAAAGATGTGGAAGAGGGGTGGAGGAGGAGCCAAAGATGTGGAAGCAGGCTAGAGGAGGAGCCAAAGATGTGGAAGAGGGGTGGAGGAGGAGCCAAAGATGTGGCCCAGGATCTTCTGCTCCCTCCATCTCTGAGGACGGCCAGTCATTACGCCGATGGAGGGCCCCAGCATGTGTCTGTTCGGTCGTCCGTGTGTGTCTTGCGCTTTCTCTGATTAATCAGGTTTCAGAAATAAAATAAAACTTTTGCGGCAAGCGTTTGGGAGCAAAGGTCGAGGGGGTCAAATTACAGTTTGGAGAGTGTTTTAAGACACAGGAGACTTGTTTATTGGTCTGCATTCAGTCTGCTCAGCTAAAACGGCTTTCCTAAAAATATTCCCGGGACATTAAGTGGCTACCCTCATATCAAGGATATTGTTTACGTGTATGATAACACAACAGAAGGATATCGTTTACGTGTATGATAACACAACAGGAAGTCGATCATATTGAGAAGATTAGCTCTGTAGTCATTGAGCCTATTTAGACTACAATAATTGATGTGAACACAATTGCATTTAAATAACATAATATATAAATGTAATTTTATTTTCACACTAGAAACGAGAAGCTCTTGTTGCGGCGTTAGGTGAAACAAATTTGTGTGCAGCACTTTGGCCAGACCACTGACCTGGAAGGCCTATAAACTCACTGACAAAGTTGTTTACCGGGTAACTAACATGGCTGTCACCTGTGGATGGTGATAGTAGAATTGTTGTCTCATAGTGTGAAATGTTTTCTGTTGCTTCCTAACAGCATTTTTCTTTCTGATTTTGTATATATACCTGGAAGGACTTAAGAGAACCAGACTGCCCACGTCACCACTCCACTCCAGCACACATCGAGCAAGACGTCTTTAGACCTCATTAACCACGGGGAGTATCAGTAAAAAAAATACTCCCTTGGAAGGTGGCATGCGACAGTGGCCATTTTTCACTAGTTTACACTGCAAAAAATACCTGTCTCTGATGTATATCTGGCATCAAGTTGCATTCATTCTAAATAGTTCTAAGTTATTGTTGTGTAAAACCAACATTTGTTTTGTTCCGTCATCTCTTTCATCTCCCCTGCATAGACCTGGAACAGGCCTCGGGTTTGCTGCATTGATGTTGAACATCCCAGCACAGGCCAACTGTTATAAACAGTGAGGGAGGGAGGGGCCAGGCTAGATCTATGATAAAATGCATTGTTCCACCTGATTGATTTACGGTCGTTCAGCACCTGTTCTCTCTTTGACTCTCTGTCAGTGAGGTGAGCAAGGCTTCGGTGTCTTTGTCGTTCTCATTCTCTCTCTCTCTCTCACACACACACACACACACACACACACACACACACACACAAACACACATTCTGTCTTGGTGTCTTTCTCCTGTCCTTATCAATATGCAAAAGCCAAATCATTTTGACCTTGAGCAACAGCAGCGGCACCGGGAGCCAAACCAGGGCTAGAAAAAGAGAGAGAGAGGGAGAGGGAGAGAGAAGGAGGGAGAGGGAGAGAGAGGGAGGGAGAAAGAGGGAGGGAGGGAGCGAGACCCATCAATCCCCACACAGACAGAAGAAACTAATTTGGTCTCAAGTACAGCATTAATCACACTGATAAAATCTGCTGAAAGCGAGTGTACAGCATTCAGCCGTCAGGTATGAGAAGAGGAGTGCGCGTCCAAAATGCTAACCTATTCCCTACCAGATAGTGCCCTGCTTTTAATGAAAAACACCCGGCTTTGGGTGGACAGAATGCCCCTAGGAGTACATTCTGAGGCTCTGACTTGCAGGGCTGACTCCTGTGTCGACGGAGAATGATTCCTGTTCATTGTCCATGTATTCAGATGAGACAGAGAGGTTAATCAATGGGCTGTCGAAGGTAGCTGCAGACAACGGGTGAACCACATGCATGCCAAGTGAGGACAGGATTGGATCATTCTCAATGGATGGATCACATACATGCCAAGTGAGGACAGGATTGGATCATTCTCAATGGATGGACCACATGCATGCCAAGTGAGGATGCAATAGGATCATTCTCAATGGATGGACCACATGCATGCCGAGTGAGGACAGGATTGGATAATTCTCAATGGATGGATCACATGCATGCCAAGTGAGCACAGGATAGGATCATTCTCAATGGATAGATCACATGCATGCCAAGTGAGCACAGGATTGGATCATTCTCAATGGATGGACCACATGCATGCCAAGTGAGCACAGGATTGGATCATTCGCAAGGGATGGACCACATGCATGCCAAGTGATGACAGGAATGGATCATTCTCAGTGGATGGATCACATGCATGCCAAGTGAGGACACAATAGGATCATTCTTAATGGATGGACCACATGCAAGCCAAGTGGACAGGATAGGATCTTCTTAAAGCCAGCTGGGCTTCCATACAGGTGGACATGTACTGTCTGCAGAGGGGATCAGATGGGCAGAACCCCCAGTCTGACAGCCTGTTTGTCTGCCTGCATGCATAAGTGAACCACACACACACACATTTACTTAGATATCTTTATAGGGGACATCAAAACTATTGCCCTTAAAAATGTCCTCCTAATCCTAACCTTTACTCTAACCTTAACCTCAATAACATTTATAACATATATGCCTAAACTTAACCTAGCACTAAGGCCTAACCTTCAAGTGTAATGCCTAAACCTAACCTAATTCTGACCCTAACCCCAATAATAACTGTTGCCCTAAACGTAACACTTAAGACAGAAAATTGCATTTTGAGGACATTTTTATCCATGTTACATAATTAAGGCAAAAACACAAAACACATATAAATAGCTGGTAATTTAAAACCCCACTCTCATCATTGACTGCTATTAGAGAGAGCCAGCAGCGCAGTGGGGTTTTGATGAAGAAAGCCATTAGGACAACTTGATTTTTCCATATTATCAAGCCTATTGTCAAGCCAATAAAGGCAGTGGCCTGTTTGCCACCCCCTCTCAGTCTCTCTCTCAGTCTGTGTCTCCCGTCTGTATCACTCTCTCACTCTGTCTCCCTCTCTCCCTGTCTCTCTCTCCTCTGTCTGTCTCCCATCTGTCAGTCTGTGTCTCTCTCCCTGTCTGTCTATCCCTCCCCTATCTGTCTGTCTCTATCTCCCCTATCTGTCTGTGTCTCCCGTCTGTCTCTCTCTCCCATCTGTCTCTCTCTCACCCCTGATGGTCTCTCTCTGTCTATCTCTCCCCTGTCTGTCTATCTTTCCCCTGTCTGTCTGTGTCTCCTCTGTCTGTCTGTGTCTCCTCTGTCTGTCTGTGTCTCCTCTGTCTGTCTGTGTCTCTCCTGCCTGTCTCTCTCTCCCCTGTCTGTTTCTCTCTCTGTTCCTCCCTTCCAACCAGGTCAAAACAAAGAAATGGCTTACAGTCATTAGCTCTCAACACTCTCACTTTATTACTAACTAGAGAAAAGAGAAGCTATGATTTTCTTCTAATACCATGCTAATTAGGGTCACTGTCGCCTAGCTCTAGTGAAGCCTCTATTCTCGCTTCTTGTTACTGGGTATTAATTATTTATTTAATTGGAGGCTAATTAGCCTTTCGTTGGTTGAAAATAACATTGGTCCCCGGAATTAAAATGTCAGCCGTGACAGATCCTGGATTGGAGGGTTGTAGTCATTCGGTCACGAACCGCCGGTTATTGTGGTTGTAACAGTGACAGGGAAACCAACGCCAAATGTGGGTGGACGGTTTTGTTCCGGTCCGTTCTCCCATTTCACAGTGCAGGGCTCTGAGCACCGCTGAAATGCAGATTCAGGCAAACTATCTGTAGGACGATGAAAGAACTTGAATCGAGACGCTGTGTACGGTGATGGCAGGTTCTAGCAATTGAAAGGGAATGTTTCCAGACATGGACATGAATAAATTAGATCTCGTATCTGAATGAGGATATCCAACAGTGATGATGCATGGGGGAGCCGAACTACAGTATGCTCCCTCAAAACGTCCGCTCTGTGTCCAAAATGCTACCCTATGGCCGCTTTTGACCAGGACCCATAGTGAATGGTGCGCCATTGCAGACACACCCGTGTTCCAACATGGAGTCGGAACCATAAAACTTGCTAATCTGATTCCATCTGACACTCCATTGTAGGTTGACGTCAGTGTGAGCTGGTGGTCATTGCAGCAGATCCAGGTATGTCCAGGTGACGCAGGAGCGGGGATCATCCACCTCGCCGCCCACCATCAGCACAGCGCCGTGCGCCTGGGAAAGGACAGATGATCTGGCCGAGATCTGCTCCGCTGCCTCACCCCAAACGACCGCAGGGGAGCGCTAAGAGTGTTTTTTTCGGGCCTGCAGGCATCTGCCCGGTCAGGCTTTTAGCACGTTGTGTACTTCAGGAGCCGATCAAATGTAAAATGCATGGATAGCTACTCCTGCAGCCAGGCTGTGGAACTGATGGAGATGGGGCCTGAATCCTGATGGGGTGTCTGGTCGTGTAGGTCTTCTCCGCTGCCATGTCTCCCAGCGCCTCCCTCTGCCCGGCTTCAGTCAAAGCGGAACGCATTAGTTCTGATGCAGAACTCTGTTCGGGGGCCGGTTCGAAAAAAAAAAAAACCATCCATTTGTTTAGGCTCTATTTTTAATCCACGCAGTGTTGATCATTGGATAAGGGGGACAAGATAACACGGGCGCAAATCACTCCAAAGGAAAACCAACCCCTGTGTGCATTTGTGTGAGGAAGATGCAGCCTGATCCCCCCCATCTGTAACAGACATGAGGGACGCGCCAGATTGGCAAGGAGGAGAAGGACTGCGTGAACAGAGTGTGTGTGTGTGTGTGTGGACTGAAGCAACAGCTGTTGGCGACTGGGACTAGCTGGCCATCCAAATGGAGCTCTGCCTGATTAAATAAGTAAAAAGAGCCATGATCGATGAGTCTGATTGATTGATATGTCGTCATGGCTGCCAGCCACCCAGACGTCACAATGAAATATTATACAGAGGTTGGGCTGTGGGGGATCGTCTTTCTGCGTTTGTGTTCATGTGCGTGTGAGTGGGTGTCTGTATGTGTGCATCTGGCCATCTGTCGGGGTGTGCCCTCCGGATCCCATCATGCTCTGCAGAAGTGATCAAAATGCCATAGAGGCCATCGGCACTCTCTGATTCTCCACCTCCCTGGATCCTGCAGATCTTATTTATTAACATAAAACTGTGAAATGGCTCGGCCTTCTGCAGTGACATGTTTTAGTGACCAGGAGCTCGGGGAAGGACAGCCGTCATCATGGCAGTCGGCTCAGGGTGAAATATGTACAGAACCGGCTCCACCACCAAATGAATGATCATAGTGCTCTAGTTGGGGTTTCAGAACAGCAGAGTCTTCTCACACAGATGTACTGATTCTCACTGCAGGCTGTCTCTGACATTTTCCTTCCACATTGTTCTGCTCGGCACGGGTCCACATGCTCAGAGTGAAAATGATCAATTCAGTTCACGTTTAAAAGAAATCATGCGGTTCTCACAATACCACCATTTAAAGATGGCTTTTTTCAGTTCCTTAACATGCATCTAAAACGGCAACCTGTGCCCAAATGCAGTCCAAGTGCTCCTGTTCAAAAGTAGTGTACTACATAGGGAACAATGAGTGATTTCTTTGTATAATTACGTCAGTCTCTCCTTAGCTTCTTATTGGTCAATCTACTCTCCTGTCTTTTACTGACGTAGTGCCTGCTCCTTTAACCCCCCCTAACAAACATCACTTAGACACACTGGCTCCTTCACGTCCTTTCTATCCCATTCTATTTCTCACTGTTTTGTTTCTCTTTGCCTCTCTCTTTTCCTGTCTCTCTCACTTTGTTTCTTTCCCTCTTTGTCTCTCTCTTTGTTTCTCTCTGTCTTGCTCTCATTTAAACCTGTGAAGAGGATTTGCTGCATGAAGTGACATCCCGAACTGCAGCTTATTCCCTATGTAGTACACCACTTTTGATCAGGGGCTTGCTTCAAAACAACTGCACTCTGAAGGTAAAGGGGGGGCAATTTGGGACGCGTGCCTAGGTTCAGTTCTGCCTGAATGAAATATCCCTCAGTCCACTAATCATGTCCTGTGTCCAAATCACACCGTATTCCCAACCCCAATGAATCTTGGTCAAAAGTGGTGCGCTCTATGAAAAGGCCGACCTTTGAGACGTGGGTATTGATTCTGTCCCGGGAGCACAGAGCCGTGAAATCCTCTCCATTCACTGTTTCCACACAGCGTGAAATCAGGAGAATTACAATACATACATTCCAATAGATCAACTATAGCCGGTAAACAACGGGTAAATAAAGTGGTTAAGTTAAACCACGGTTGTGGTAATGTCGTACTGCCAAATACTCACTAGTATTCAATCTATTTTCCGATTCAGCCCAAGTGAAAATACAGAGTGTTAATTAAAACTATTTGGTTTCAATAAGAGTGAAAATACTGTATATTGCCATTTCTGATTTTCCCTTGGTCACTCAGTGTAATACCATACAAGGAGATAGAAATAGAAAGAGAGCAAGGGAATATGAGACAGAGAGAGGCAGATCAAGAGAAAAATGGAATGAAACAGAGAGAAAGAGAAACAGCAGAACTGCTAATAGGATCTCAAAATGGGAATTTGCTTTTTTAGAATCCCTCTCCAGCACTTTTACAGGATTTTCCAATTCGGGATAAAATGTGATGGGAACCAAGCTTGGCTCCTGATGAGTTTCCCCGGAAAGTGGATCCAGCGGGCCTAAAATGAGTCTCTCCAGCTGATGGACACTAAATCAACGCGTTTGCTTTCTGCAGGGACTCCCAGCCTGAATCCCATTAGTACTGTATTGTATTCCCTCTAGTGTACTAACTCTGACCAGAAGCAGACAGAGAGAGACGGTCGAATGCAGCGTTCTGTCTGATAGGCTGCTCCAGACAACTGAGCTGAGTCCCCCCTCACACTTCACTGTGAAAAGGCTTGTTTCAAAAGCTGACAAACCAGGCATCGAAAATCCTCTGTATTCAGGTTAAAGGAACACCTTGGTGGGTATGAGCATGTTCTTGTGCGTTGTGTGTGTGTGTGTGTGTGTGTACACAAGTGTGTCATAACTGAAACAGAAACTAACCAATCAAGAGAAGACACAGTGGGATTGGGCACTATGTCCTTTTCCTATGTCTGTGTAGGATGAAACAAATCCAGCACGACAAACACACACACACACACACACACACACACACACACTTCTTCCAGTGCCTCCGGCCCAGCCTAGCCACTGTGGTGAATTTACGATGTGCCCTGTCTCATGTAGCGTTTATGTACACTTCAGGCGTCTCCAGAGGTCAGGTCTTCGCTGTCCTACACCACATTATCGATCCACACGCCTCCACCCCAGAATGCATCCAGGGGGATAAATCCGATTTAATGGCCACACGCACGTGTGCGTACGTGCGTGTGTGTGAGTACGGGCTGCAACCAAAACACTGCTGTATTGACAGTGAAGGGCTGTAGTCAGAGCCCTGCTGTGCAGAGTGTGAAGGGCTGTTGTGCTGATCCCCGCTACGGAGGCCCAGCAGAAACAGACAAAACCACACACTCTCTGCAGCAGCGCTCAGCTGGAAACATATAAAAAGCCTGGCCGTGCTTTGCCTCGCTCCTGAGAAGTGCATTCACACTCACACACTCTCACACTCACAAACAATAGAACATTATTGATAACAGCGCAAACATGTTCTTACCTGGTTGGAGAAAAACATCATCATCAAAGAGAGAAACGGCACATGGAAAAGCGTGAGAAAACACCTTGTTAGCAACAGTGGCTGGCAGGTTTTGATCGTTCTGATCTTTGATCTTTCTGTAATGGACTGTAACCCAAAAAAGTGAAAAGAGAGCCTGAAATACACAGTGCAGGCTTCTAAACACACATATAGCCTCTGATTAGAATTTAGAAGAGACGTTTCAAAAACGTCATTATAAGACACAGGTTTGACAAGATAGCGAGGGACATTTTTAGCAGTTGAATTCAATACAAAAAATCAGAGTAAGTGCCAGTTTGTTATTTTGGACTTTACGCAAAGCCGTGTAACATGCGGTTCTATTTTGAGACAATCCATTAATTTAAGCCACAGAAATAGATATAAATGACTGAATATAGAAAGACTGAATATGTCATGGATCTTTAAGGTCCCAAAGCACATCAATATCATGTAAAGAATGTAAGTTCAGTTTTGCCAAGAACAAATAAATATGCATCATGGCATTTTTTATTTGCCTCTCTTCCTCCACTCATTTTATTTAGGTAACAATTGGATCATGACGCTTGCATGAATGTCAGTCTTAATACATGTTAATTTTATTGTCACCAATATACAGAAATATAGCTAATATTGAGGTAAGCAATGGCAGTCAGAATGTACAGCCATCACACAGCTGGCCAAGTTACATGACGTCAGAGGGTACACCCATCACACAGCTGACCCAATTACATGATGTCAGAGGGTACACCCATCAAACAGCTGACCCAATTACATGATGTCAGAGGGTACACCCATCAAACAGCTGACCCAGTTACATGACGTCAGAGGGTACACCCATCACACAGCTGACCAAGTTACATGATGTCAGAATGTACAGCCATCACACAGCTGGCCAAGTTACATGACGTCAGAAGGTACACCCATCACACAGCCTACCAAGTTACATGATGTCAGAGGGTACACCCATCACACAGCTGACAAAGTTACATGATGTCAGAGGGTACACCCATCATACAGCTGCCCAAGTTACATGAAGTCAGAGTATACAGCCATCACACAGCTGACCAAGTAACATGATGCCCAACTGGGTTTAAGAAATTTGGTCACATTTTAGTCACATTTTCAAAACTCTAAACACAATTAGCACAACATCAGTCTGTTGTTGACCATACCATTAACACAATTCATGTTGTTTTCACAGAATATGCAGTCAATTAACACGTTTCTAAGATGCATACATTTTTTTTTTACCTATACAAGCTTACCCAATACCAAAATTATGTATTTTTCTTGTATAATTTACAAATGCTTGCACACAGCATGCCAGAGATGAAGACCTAATGTTCAAAACCTTAAATAAGTTATAACGGATCTACTTCTGCAATAACAGCAGTTTAAAATCTATATTGAAACAGCTGATAAGTATTTTTGAATGAACAGATAATTGAAACATTGAGAAATAGCTGATTTACTGCAAGTCGTGTTTTATTTTTGCACATTTGGAACCAAAGGTCATGTACTGCATTGGATTTTTTGTTGGTCACTGATAGCAATTTCATGTTGCTAATAAAGCTTTTACTGCAGCAATTCTGTCTATTTTATTCTACTGTACATTCTATAAAGTAAAGACAACTCATTCACTTTTAGATTGTATGTTGTCAAAAATGCACACATTCGACACTCAACCAAGAAATGCAGAGTGGTTTTCAGTGAAAGGAGACTGACTTACAAAAACAATGGATTTAATTTCTAATGTACAGTATGCAGGTAGAACTGAAACATGAAAAGTAATGCATTTTTTGTAATGCTATCAACTTTTAGTATTTTGAAAAGTAGTGGTATGATTCACTATATGTTCCTCTTGGATAGAAAACATGCTAGTGTTTTGACAGAATGTTCAGATATTGAGTTGAGTTTGCTGTGTTTTGATAGAGTTAGTGTATGTAGAGAAAGTTTTTTTTATTGCATTTAAAAATTTAGAGTTGGTATTTAATTAACAAAAATGTGGTTTTGAGCAGAAAATTAACTATTTGGCTAATTGTGTGATGTAGATGTGTTGTTGTGTTAAGAGTTTGGAAACAAGTATCTTAAGTTTGGGAGAAGTATCTTAACTGAGGAGAATCTTACTGAGGGGGAAGTACTGCAGAAGCGATGAGCCACTCACAGGCTATTACTCTACCAATACTACTATCTCTTGTGGCACCGCATTCTCCTGCTGGTCTCTCTGGCACAGAACCACGTCCCCCTGCCCACTGTTACGCCCTGAAGGTTTGCTCTGTTGCCCGAATCCTGTGTGTGTTGGACTGGGGATAAAAGACTAGACGCTGGCTAGCAGAAAAGTTAACAGGCATGAGCAAGAATACGGGGGACACGGAAGTGGGATGAGGCCCAGAACACAACGGAGGAGAGAGAAGGGGGGAGAAGAGCAGAGAGGAGGAATTGGAAACGCGTACAGGGACAGAGTGAGAGGAGCAAGAAAGATAGAGGACGAGAGAGCGGGAGAGAGAGAGAGAGAGAGAAATAAGGGAGAACAGAGAAGAGAGGATGCTTCTGGTCAGTGATTATGGGTGTTGAGGTTTATCGTTGGTTAGCAGATGCCCTCCTCCACAAGGACTTGGACAGTGGATGTTTTTATACCCAATGTGTTTACTGAGACAATACAGATTGGACAAAATATACTGCAAAAAAGTAGACAATGCAGAAGTAACACATTTCCATCTGTATTGGACTTAAAACCCCTTGAAACATCCGCCTGCATTACACCAATTCAAGAGTTAGCTAGGTGTGCTAACTGACAATCTTCCAACGTGATCAAATACGGTTTGATGTGAATGGAGAAGGTTTCACTGCACATCAAATATTATACAGCAACTGCTGAGTTAAACTTTCAGTACACAAAACAATCTTTAATGAAAAGGTTTTTGGCATGCAAGAATCACAGATTTGAGAAGAAAATCCCTGCTGAGCAAAATAATCTGAAAGACGTCTTTTCAACGTCGTTTGCTCAGTGAGTGAACACTAAAACCTGGAGCTAGGACAAAACAGACTGGGGATTTGGAGAGAAAACATTTTTTTTTGTTAAAGAAGACAGTCCTTCAGTAGATGTTGACAAAAGAGATCTATCTGTTGGGAAAACAGTAACAACAAAAAAAAATACTGTAAACCATGTGAATAATTCATCCTCTTAGTTAATACAGTCATTTGTGAGAATGATCTTATTTCACTGAGAACATGCCCCACAATACACCCAATTGCCTATATGAGACTTAACAAGGCCTAAAGCAGTGCACTATGAAGTGCAGACGATGTCACTTGCAACCCTACTTCAGACTACAACTATTCAAACCTTGTAAGAATGAATGACAGGCTGCTGTCAGGGCAAATTATTTCTTTGGAAAAGCAGCTCAGATCGGGAGATGTCCGTGATACAATACAGTCTTGTTTTTTGTAGTTCCACACAAATACATTTACATAAGGATAAATGTTGAGCATGATGTACTGAAGATGATTGTGCAATGTCATTCCTCTCCTGTTGGGATAAGGTTCAGATCACACCTCCCGTTGGCATAAGGTTCAGATCATACTTCCCGTTGGGATAAGGTTCAGATCATACCTCCTGTTGGGATAAGGTTCAGATCATACCTCTCGTTGGGATAAGGTTCAGATCATACCTCTCATTGGGATAAGGTTCAGATCATACCTCCTGTTGGGATAAGGTTCAGATCATATCTCCTGTTGGGATAAGGTTCAGATCATACCTCCCGTTGGGATAAGGTTCAGAACATACCTCCCGTTGGGATAAGGTTCAGATCATACCTCCCGTTGGGATAAGGTTCAGATCATACCTCCTGTTGGGATAAGGTTCAGATCAAATCTCCTGTTGGGATAAGGTTCAGATCAAACCTCCTGTTGGGACCTTTTCTCTAAGGAAGTCCAGCTCAAACCATTAGCACAACACTACTTTCTAGCAGGGGCACAGAGAAACATCAGATGACTGTTCAACAACTGTTGTCTGCGTAAATGGAATCCAGCATCGTCAAGCACAACCTGACATCAACTAGACTGACGTTTATTATACCAGCGGTCCCAGTAGCAGCAGCTCCTTCCTATCTGTCAGTTTCAGGTCTGTTTATGAGTGCCACCCAGTGGCTGTGACGTGACGGTACCACAGGAATGATTGGCATGTTAACTATGCCCCTTAATAACCGTACTTTGAGATAATGACAGACCACTGCAGTGACATGAAAATACATTTGGCGGAATATCTGAATGTTTATGTGTAGATGTGGACTAACAAGTTGGTCTACAGGACGTTTGGAGGTTCTCTTCTATGTACTGTATAATGTAGAGGGGGGGGGGTATAGAAAAACAAAAAGATAGAGATAAAGAGACAAAGAAAAAGATACAGGGGAGTGAGATAGACGATAGAGAGAGAAGACTCAGGTTTCAAGTGTTTTGGCCAGTGAGGGGAAAGTCTCTTGTCTCCCAGCCCTAGCATCTACAGTAATACCGCAGAGCCTGGCTGGGTTCCCCACCAAGCAGACATGACCTCCATAGGCAGGCTGCGTCTAATGCAGTCACATACATATCGTCCAGAACGTTCACCGATCACGCGTCATCAAGTGCTCTGCAATACCAACACCACACCAGGGTTTTAATGCCGACCCTCTTGCCCAGTGTGTGAGTCACGGTCTGTGTACCGCGTGTAAAGCCTGCCACCTAGCGAAGGCTCTGTGCGTCGCCATGGAGATAGACGCATAAACGTTATCGCCATGGAGATGGGGGACTGGTGCGTCACCACCCCCCCCCCAACAAGTAATGATATCTCAAAATGACAATCTTTAGCAGGCTTTTGTTTTTTATTAAGTTTACTTTCATCTGGAAAATGTAACAGCGACAGTAGAGTGGCAAACCTGCTGTCAACCTGAGAAAGAGAGAGACTGAGGAGAGAGAGAGATGGAGAGAGGAACGGAGGGCGGGAGGCAGAGAGGAAGGGAGGAGAGAAAAGGAGAGAGAGGGAGAGAGGGCGGGCACTTCGTACCACACAGATGATATGGTGAGTGGTTCTTGGAGCCGTCAGTGACCTATCAGGCTTGTTTTTTAGGACAGCAGGCTAATCAGTTCATCACTGATAGTAAAGGACAGTTGAAGGGAAACAGAACAATAGGACATAAGGCGCCGTACAGTTAAAGACGTGTCAAAGAGGCATATATCCATGCAATTATTTAACCTGTTGGCCACCCTACTAGCACGGCACAGAAATACCTACAGTAAGTAATAGTCTGCTTTCTCACTCGGTGGTGTTTCACTCAGTTTGTAAGCTCTTGGTTTTCCCGATGAAATAGTGAAAGACCAATTACTACAGTAGGCCTCACAGGGTCCCAGAAGAGAGTAGTCTAGTTATCTGCTGATCTGCTCTTTAAAGAGACCTTCAGACAGATCTCAGGTCAGATTTTGATACTATCAAGAGATGGCATGTATGTATGTGCATCACAACCCGATGACCTCATAGCTTGCACGTGAGCTCTCAGCTCATCTCATCCAGTGTAAACTACCACACAGAGTCAGCAATGGAGGTCAGCTGAGTAGTTTTTTGTCATTCCTCATCCTCTCAGAATGCCTCTTTCTAATCAATGAACACGTGTATCAGCAGGAATCTCCCAGCGGGCTTCGCAGATATCCTTCACAGACACTCTTCACAGACACTGTTCACAGAAATTGTTCACAGATATCCTCCACAGACACTCTTCACAGAAACTCTACAGATACCATCCACAGACATTCTTCACAGACACTTCACAGATACTCTTCACAGATAACCTCCACAGACAATTCACAGATACTCCTCACAGATACTCTTTGCAGATATTCTTCCCAGATTCTCTCCACAGATAAGTTGAACCCCAAAGTGCAGAGGAGGTCCCCGGTCCTTTCCCACTGACTACACATCCCTTTTGAACCGTCTAAAATAGTTTAGCCAGGCTATATACAAATCAAATCTGGCTAAAACACCAAACCAGACTAAACTCACCGAACCTGACTAATCTCACCAAACCTGACTAAACTCACTAAATCTGACTAAACTCACCAAACCTGACTAAACACACCAAACCTGACTAAACTCACTAAACCTTACTAAACACACCAAACCTGACTAAACTCACCAAACCTGACTAAACTCACTAAACCTGACTAAATAGCTGCTGCCTGTTCACATTAAGATATATGTCAATACAAAAAGAACTGACTTAAGGTAGAGAAATAGAGACTTTTCTTAATTTTCTCAACTGATTAACATTTGATTGAATTGGTGGTAATATTGGATTTACACTTATATTAAAATAAATTTATCAAATGCTCTTATCCAGAACGACTTATAGAACACAAAACATGTTCATACTTTTTCATCTTGGTCCCCGATGGGAATCCAACCTGGCATGAGAAGCGCCATGCTCTAATTGAGCAACACTAGACCATCTGCGCAGTGACTTGCACAAGTATTCAGACCCCTGTTATATTTTATTCATTACTCGTTAGAGCAATATCTTTCATCTGTATAAACTTTGTAAAGCTCCCACAACTGAGAGATGAAGACTGATGCAAGCAACTTATTCCTGTTTTATATTTTCTAACAAATATTTCCATAGTACAAACATATACCCAATGTCCCCATATGCTAACAGATTTTGAGTGTCAATGTTGTAAAATAAAAAATCTAAGAGAACTAAATTTCAGTGTACCATTTGTAATTCAGTACAAAATGAGAGAATTTGTGTATGATCCGAATAATTTCGCAAGGCACTTATTGTCATATTTAAAAAGATAAAGACTGACATCAGCAAATCGTGGCTGACAATGAGTGCAACGTTAATGGTCTACCAGCCACTTTCAGGACTCAGGCAGTTATTGGATGAGTCCCTTCATTTTAAATCGAGGAAAGAGAACGACAACAAAACATGGAAAGATTCATTATGAAAAAGCCACAGGCTGCCTACATTCGCCAGGGAGGGAGTTGCCTTGGCGAAGTTCGTCTGTGCAGTACTGTCAACAGTCAGTAGATGGCAGTGAGACAGCCAGTCCAGTGATATATTATAGACTGGTTGAAGTACAATATAGAACGTTAGAATCTCTCACTTGGGATTCCGGAACATTCTCCTGCAGAATGCGCTCAGGGGAGTGTTCCATCTCTATAGTATGTGCTAGGCACTGCGAAACGGCTTGGGTAGTTTCTGCTGTCATCAACACTATTGGACAGAGAGGGAAATTAGAATTGATTAAACTCTTCCTTCCTTTGCCAGCAGGCCAGAATAGTTCTGTCCTCAGCTGCCAAACAGCAGGTCATATCCCCAAAGAGTGTTTTATCAAATCACGACAAAAAGAATTTCTCCACAAAATGGGGATATGTGATCAAGAGTCCACAAACACACTTAGCCAGTCCATCATCCAGCCGAGCTTTAGGACAGACATTTCCAGGCAGGCAAGAGTCTCAACCTGTTGGGGGTAAAAGGAAGAGTCTTCCCAGCGCCAGTAAGGAGCTCTCATCTCGCCACTCACAGCAGCAGTACTATCTGTTCGCCCGCGCCTGGAGCCCATGTTATCTGAAGGCACTGAAAGAGCTTAGTCAGAGAGAGAGAAAAGAGGGACGGAGGGAAAAACACAGGGAGACAGAGAGAGAGAGAGTGAGAGTAAGAGAGGAGATAGCGGGCCAGGAGGGAGAAAGAGAGGGTGAGAGAGAGAGGAAAGGGAGAGAAGACAGAGCCAAAAGGAGAGAGAGAAAAATAGACTGAGAAAGAGGGATGAGGAGAATGAAGAGAGAAGCAATTTCCGGGCCTTTAATAGAGGGAATTATACCAACACCCACGTCGTGGCCGGGTGCCCAGCAGCTAACTACAATCCCCCCATATTACACACACACACACACACACACGCACACACACACACACACACACACACACACACACACAGAGATGGCACTTTACAATCCCCCCATACACTACCCCACATCACCCCACTCCTGTACCCAGCCCATCCAACCCTTTCATACCTGCTGTGGCAATATTTCCACTTCAGGGATGGAGTGACTAATCCTCCCCACAGCAGGCCCACTGTACAACAGGAATCGCTACAACCAAGGTAAATGTGAGGAGCTTATTGACTTACACACAAACTAACAAAGATGCTCACATGCACACACGCGTGTCCACGCGCAGGCATTGTGCCTGTACCCACGGTACGCATTTCCAAGTTAACAGAAGTCGGAAAGCTGCAGAATCTTACATTACTACTGAGAAATGAGAGGACATTCGGTGCATTTATTATGGTTGTCCTTCAGTCCTACGCACCCGGCCCACACACACACACACACACACACACACACACACACACACACACACACACACACACAGGAAGAAAGGAGCACATCCTATTCAAGAGAACATCCCTCTTACGCCATACAAGGGCATAGATGTGTGTGTAACTGGCAGGCCAAGGTGCCCTACAGCAGAGCTACGTGAACCACTCCTCAGGGATCCCCGAGTGCTTCGCAGTTCAGACGCAACCTTTGAACAAGCTTACCTGGTCTTATCAGAATGACTTACCTGGTCTTATCAGACTGACTTACCTGGTCTTATCAGACTGACTTACCTGGTCAAGGGTAATTAGCCGACTCAGGTGTGCATGGTCGGAATATTTCAAATACAAGTATCGTCTGGAGTGTCCCTGAAGAGGTACGAGATACACTGCCATAGATCTTGTCAATAAAACCGAGGCTTAGAATAATGGCTTAGAATGAAGTGTGGCATAATGTTATGTATCTTTTGGTGATATCTGAAACACAGAAGTAAATTCTTGCATATTTCGGTCAGCTGCACAAACTGATATTTATTTCATAGATTTGAAAGCAGTGCAAGACTGATATTTCAGTAACATGGATATCTTAGGAACCAACTATCTACTACAACTGCTGGTATAAATACTGTGGCGTGAACAAGCCCGCGTATTCCTTATCAGCGTAGCACCCATGCCCCCATTGAAGAAAGCAGGAAGTTCCCAGGACCTTTTGGAGGCAGCCAGCATTGCCAGCCCAGCCTGTGCACAGCTGCCTCCAATCAGCACCTCGTCAGGGGAGGAATAAAGAGGCCCCAACAGAGCATGCTGGGTGAAAAGCCTCTGAAAATGCAAATGAGAAGAGTAGGAGTACATCGCCAGCCCACGTGGCCCCCGAGGCGTCCTTGCCCCAACAAGAGTCCCTGAACGTCCATTACAACGTCCACTGCAGGATCTGAACCTTAACCCCACAGTAGATATGACACTGCACAATCGTCTCGGGAGTGGTTTGTTGATGTTCAATTTTCCCCTCACCTCCTCTGATTGTTTTAATAAAACGC
The DNA here is from genome assembly GCA_016801175.1 of Esox masquinongy. Lineage (NCBI taxonomy): Eukaryota > Metazoa > Chordata > Actinopteri > Esociformes > Esocidae > Esox > Esox masquinongy. Next base: position 25,982 of record JACXGI010004242.1, read on the forward strand.
CCTCTAGGGCCCTGAACCCATATCCAATGTCTGTCCCCGGTGTCTGTCCCCGGTGTCTGTCCCCGTTACAATTAGTCACTGTACAAACACCGAACCTCACCACTGCCACAAACACATCTTCATTTCAGAGATTTCCATCAGCATTTAATACTCATTAAAAACCACTCTAGATGGAATACAGAGCAGACTATCTAGCTGTTGCATAACGGACTGAGGCTGACTTTGGAGTGTCCACCTACTCCACACCACACATTCAACCAATCAATTAGAGCACAGCAGTCTGAAAGCCATAGCGCTGGGCTTGGGCCGTCATTACTGGCCACTTTGCAACCAATATAATGATTTACACTTCAGTCAGTTCCGTGGTAAAGTGGTGCTCCCATCCGGCCAGTTGGTCCCGTGTTTCGGAGTCCCAGCCAGTTGGCCGTGAGGCAAAACCCCACGTTGCGGACACTGTGGAGGAAATCACTGGCCATGTCCCAAAACGACCCCTATCCCCTACACCGTAGTCCCTATCTCTTACCCCATAGCCCCTACACCATATCCCCTACACCGTAGTCCCTATCTCTTACCCCATAGCCCCTACACCATATCCCCTACACCGTAGTCCCTATCTCTTACCCCATAGCCCCTACACCATATCCCCTACACCGTAGTCCCTATCTCTTACCCCATAGCCCCTACACCATATCCCCTACACCGTGGCCACTATCCCTTATACCCTTCCCACTAACCCTTACATCCTAGCCACTATCCTCCACACCATAGCCACTAGACCTCAGACCTCGTGCTATTACAGCCTACATTTAACATTTACATCGAGGTCATTTAGCAGATGCTCTGATACTTGGGCATTTTTCCCCTACTGGTTCCCCATGGGAGTCAAGACCACAACTCCGGCCATGCAAGTGCCATGCTCTACCAACAGTCTAGCCCAAATACATAAAGTGAGCCTGAAGGGTTTAATAGGGCCCAACATGGCTGCCGTCCACATTGCCACCCAACAGATCGGGTGAAATGTCCCCACATCCAGCCACAGAGGCTTGTTCCTGAACATTGTCTTATCTATTCAGCAGCAGAGGCAGTGCAGGGAATAGTTGTGAAGAATATCACCAGGCAGCCTGGCACTGTCGCCGTGTCTCTGCCAGCAGCCAGGCAGCCTGGCACTGTCACCGTGTCTCTGCCCGCAGGTGGACGGACGAATATAGGGGACAGATGCCCGTCTGGAGCGGGGACGGATCTGCCAGGGACACCACAGGCCCATACGTCGCCTCCGGAGAGGATAAGAGGAGGGCAGGTGGCGATGGATGGAGGAATGGAGGGATGGAAGTACGGAGGGATGGAATAATTTTAGAATGTTAGGGCAGAGGGACGGATAAAGGGATAGAAGAATGGAGGGGTGGAAGAGTAAAGGGATAGAAGGATGGAGGGGTGGAAGAGTAAAGTGATAGAAGGTCGTAGGTAAGGAGGGACAGCAAAAAAGGGGACAGAGTCAACTTGATGAACTCGAAAAACGTAGAAACAGAAGTAACAGATGGGCTCCCATCATGTCCATGATGGAATAACGCGTAGACTGGCGGCCGCTGTGAATGTACAAACCAGGAACAAGCGAAGTTGAACGCAAGAAGTACAAGAAGAAATGTAATAGGCCTAACCCATCTGCTGGTCACATGAATTAACACTCTACATTAACTTATTTAAAACATTTAAAGGTCACGCATTTCTATAGAAACGTATGACTACAGAACACGAACGCGCGTACACACACACACAGACAGACACACACACACACACACACACACACACACACACACACTATTTGTCATTCTATTCTATTCCCTATAACGTTAATTACAGTAGCCTTACATGAAATGTCTGGGGAAGAGGAGGCAGACAGCATGCAGAAGCAGTATTCTGTTTAAACTAAATGACTGGTAGCGGTTCCCACTGGGGGGTAGGCAAGGCTGGCACTGTTGACTCAATGAGATGAGAAGTTTCTACATTTTATCAGACGCTCGCAGCTCCTCCTGACTGAGTGACTGACAGGCCACGCTCTCAACTCTTTGAGGAATTAAATCCCCCACTTGCAACGAGCAGAGGCATTTTTCAGCGTCTAACTTCTTCCATTTACTTTCCCGACTCGACTGAGAGACAGAGGCGAAACGGGCGGCCAGTCAGCCGTGCGGCATCGCACGGATTCTGGGTTTGTGTTGGTCTCGGGAGCAACGTGCCTTCGAAGCTCCGTGCGTACACGGTCACGGAACCCGTCCGGGAGCGCTGCGTGTGTCGGCCTGCGCGGATGATGCATGGCATTCAACTTCACAGAGTTTGCCCTTTAAGGGATTATCCGGACAACAACAACATCTCCATCGGTGTAACATGTTGGAAACGGAGCTACTTGCATTTGCAATGGGAACGCATCGGGCCGACAGAGCTTGGTGATAAGGCACAACAAACGCATGCAACAGTGCCTTGACCTTCTCAAGATCCGATTTCAAGGAAAGAGGTTAAAGAGATTAATGGGACTCCACCAAAACTATGGAGTAAATATTGTGAATCTCCTCATTGCCCCCCCCCCCAGCGAAATGTGCCTATATTGAGGGTATTATTTGTGTGTATTTTACACAATGTTAAAAGTTAGATTATGATGTTTACGTGGATGTCAATCTCAATACGTTTCATCACCTATCTACCACATTACAGCTGGATATGACTATTCTTACAACACTGATTCCTGAACAGTATCTATGCCGCCAAATCAGACTGAGGTATTACATTGATTACTTTGATTCAAGGTTCCTAGTAATGTAAGACTTTCAAAGCAAGAGTCATTTGGGATCCAAATGAACCGTCTCTTTCAGGTGAACCGAGCAAAATGAACCTGCTCTTACAGGTGAACTGAGCCAAATGGACCTTCTCTTTCAGGTGAACCGAGCCAAATGAACTGGCTCTTTTAGGTGAACCAAGCCAAATGAACCATCTTTTTCAGGTGAACCGAGCCAAATGAACCATCTCTTTCAGGTGAACCGAGCCAAATGAACCGGCTCTTTCAGGTGAGCCGAGCCAAATGAACCGGCTCTTTCAGGTGAACATGGCTCGGGCCTACAGTGTAAGTAGTGAGAGAGACAGAGATCGAGAGAGGAAGGAACAAAAAGGGTGTGTGTGTGTGTGTGTGTGTGTCTACAAACAGCCGTGTCCACATGCAGGGCTGCCTCGTCATCCGCATTCCCAGGCTGCGGTGGTGGATGAGCGTCGAGTTTATCCGCTGCACCGGTTAAGAGCAGCAGCTCCTTATCGTCTTCGTGCTGCTTTACATAATCCTTTCATAGCACAGCCTCTCTTCCTACAGAACAGACACAATGTCGTCCCCGGGAGAATTTAATAACAGGTGTTTGAAACTAAAGGGATTCAATAATGTCTTCTGTAATATATATCACAGTGTGGTCTTCCAGTGCACGAAGTACAACAGGTGAACTATGGCACAGTCATGTGTGATGGTTCTGAGGAGCCTAGCCCGAGTCGCAAACGGCACCCTATTCCCTATATTTTGAGTGTGATCGGTTGGAAGTACGGCGCACTACAGGGCATTTGGAAAGCCGCCCAGCATTTGATCTGAGGATGCATACTAAACAGCTCGGCCTAATTTTGATAAACGTATCCCATTGAGGCGATCGCGTCCGAAGACAATTTCTAAAATCTCTACTAATGTCCCTGCATGACGCACACTGCTCAGGCACGCAAGCACGCACGCACGCACGCAGCCACTCACACGCGTGAATACATATGTGTACACATACACACCGACACAGGACTTAAAGTAACATCTTCATGCTATATTTATATTTGAAAGCAGGGGATTGAAAAAGCACAATGCTTTCAATTTCAGTGCCTTTCATTTATTTTTGTTTAAGCAGCAATAACAGCCTACCAGCTGAAGACCGACAGCTAGAATATAAAAGAAGGTAGGAGGGTTTTTTTTGGAAAGTAGAGAAGCAAAGACTGCACAGAAGATGATCCTCTAACTAGCCTATGGAATAACATTGCTTTGTTGGGGAACAGAGAGGAGAGAGAGACGACCAAGTCGCTTGCGAAGAGACACTTTGCCGCTGACACTCTAAGCCCCAGAAATAGTCTGTTTTTATGGAACCTGTCATCGTGTGTAACAGCTGTCGTCTTGTGGAGCCACCTCGGCTGAATAAATTGGGGCCACAGACGCTTGGCGGTGCCCAGGGCCTGAAAACATACTGTGCTGTACCACGCTGCCTCTCAGGCTGCCGTATGACAGACTGGCTGGCTTTCAAATGGAGCCCTATTCCCTACGTAGCGCGCTGGTTTCGACCGGGCACTGGTGCCGTATTTGGGTGCTTCCTACCAAAGTTCCCGGCTACCAGTTTGATGGCTTTTGTAAGACTTTGGCCCTCAGTGGCTTTGCGGTGACATGGCACCAGATTAAATTTACACCCTGCCAGGCCCCTGGCAAATAACGCAAACAAAGCAATTACGGAAGAACATCAAGCCGTCAACATCGTGACAAACACCAAATTACTGTTACGACGGTCGATGTAGGAGCTGATTGGGGATTCAGAGTCTAATCACTTGACCCAGGAAAGAAGGAGTTCCAATTGGGGTCAGGGGTGGGACAACGTTTCCAGGGCCCGATCCAAAATGGCACACAATAGAGTGCACTACTTTTACACAGGGCCCATTTGAAATAGGGTGCCATTTGGGCCATCTCCAGAGGAATGGTCATTACTCAAGTCCTCAGTCAGGGAGTGGGTTTCCCCATGCAGACCGATGTCAACGCCCCCTACAAACCACAGCAAATCTCACTCATCAATAACCGCCCCACGTCAGCCGTGATCCTGATACCAAAAGGTATTTAACGGCAAATCCCTGGCTGTAAGTTTTTTCCCTAAACCGGCAGGAAATCCTAGACCATGCATCACAATGTGGCTTGGCTAAACGTTCTGAATGACAAGCACCGGTGGAAGCAGAAGGCCTACCAGCAGTGTGCCCGTCGCCGGTTCGGTGAAGGAATGTGATATGGCTCAGCTGCCGTACTGGTAAACGGTAGCCTGACAACTGAAACCGAAATCTCTGCTGTTCTACAGTTCGCCTCATATTTCAGTCTGAGGTTGCTTCCACTGCAGTCGTTTATGTGAGGTCAAGACTGTGGGCGTTTTCGTTTAAGTAATTAGCGATTCGATCATGTCTAACCAATCAGTCTCAAGACTGTTTTGAAATGGACGCTTTACCATTGCATGTTCTGGATCTCGCTCAATCCATCGTTTTCTGGGGACAATTTGAACATAGTCTTGGAGGTTGTCAGAACCAGACTCATCGAGAAGAAACTAACCTGTTTGTGGTCTTGGAATTGCATTTACCCCAAAGCCTGGAGTTGGGTAGACTGGCCAACAGAGTTTGTCTAAAGGACATCAAGGGAAGCATGACACAACCTCCTGATGTAATACTTAACTTCCAGGATATCAACCTCCTAGCTGACGAAACAGATCTTCAGGGAAAGTTAGACTGCAGCTGTGGGAAACCATGCTGTCTGTGACCTTCTGTGACCTGGAAACAGGAGTCTGCCACTACAGATAGACACGTACATCCAGGCACTGTGTTTAGTCGAGGGTAACCCCTTTGGGACTGGAAGTGTTGAGTTAACATACAATAGACAAAAACAGACAACAGACGTATTTCAGTATCTGCTTTTTAAAGCATCTTTTTTGAACAATGTTGACATTGATATTGTGACAAATGTCAATTGCAAACTAGAGAGGAACATTATGAGGCTTGAGTCCCTAAATCAAGACGTGTGTCTCTACATTCCAAGAACCTGGCGAATCATTCAAGAGGGATTCATTCTTCATTCACAGACATCCCCAATTCCCACTGCAAATACATCCACAGTCTCTCACAGGCCATGTGATCATATCACAATGTGACGGTTGATGCTGAAACAGAGAACGGAGGATTGAAGAGATCAGGTGTCATTGCGAGGATCAAGGAACCTCCAATCGATTCCTTCCATATGGCTGAGAGCTGCACTGCCTCTCGGTGTGTTGCATTGAATAACAAGGTATCCACAACGGCCCACTCCTTCCCCACTCCTCCAATCCCAGCCTGTGCACCATACAGTTTATTGTGTAATTGTTGCCCATCATCATTGCAGCTGCGGTGAGTCAGTTTCTCTATCTGATGCACAACTTGGGACAGCTGCAGAAGTGGCACTGCGCTAAAATAAACTCAGCTAAAGCACCCGAAAGCAGGACTGGCTGGTTGACTGGTTAAATGGCTGGATGACTGGTTAAATGGCTGATTGACTGGTTAAATAATTGGCTGACTGGTTTAATGGCTGACTGACTGGCTGGCTAGTTTAATGGCTGATTGACTGGTTTAATAGCTGACTGGCTGGCTGACTGGTTTAATGGCTGACTGTCTGATTGACTGGTCAAATGGCTGGCTGACTGGTTTAATGGCTGGCAGGGTTGACCGGTTTAATGTCTGGCAAGCTGACTGGTTGAATGGCTGGCTGGCTAGTTTAATGGCTGGCTGGTTGACTGGTTTAATGGCTGGCAAGCTGACTGGTTGAATGGCTGGCTGGCTAGTTTAATGGCTTGTTGGCTGACTGGTTTAATGGCTGGCTGGCTGACTGGTTTAATGGCTGGCCGGCTGGTTTAATGGCAGGCTGGCCAGTTTAATGGCTGGCTGGCTGGGACAGACAGCGCAGCAGCCAACTCTGTCACCGTAACGGCTCATTCCTGGACTTACCCAATTATTTTAACACCTTGGCTGTGACCCAAATGGTACCCAAAGAGGAACAGGCTGCCATCAGGACAACAAACGGAAAGGAAATGAATGCCTGTTCCAAGTCAGAACAGATTGCGGGTTCTATCTGACTCAGCATCTAACGTTGCTAAAATATCTAATCAGTTAATCCCATTGTGTTATTGTCTTTAGATTGGCAGTTTGGACCAAGAAGTTTGTTCTGCTTTCTCATTGGTGTATGATAAAGTGTTTCAATTCAATCCCATTTCGAACTTCCCTACTATACATGTTGATTCTAGATAAAGGTGCCCAACGTCGACCTTGTTTGAATAGCCCCGAAGAGCGATTTAATTAAAATGGATTTACCCATTAATGATATTCTCTGTATACTTCCAATTATTCCACAGAGGTGTTAAACTTTAATACATTAATTTGAAAGCAATGACCAGCCACCTGGCTGCAACCAGTGATGAAATCTCCATATGAGGCATGGATCATCCTAGTGTACACTGCTGTCTCCATGTGTCATCGGGCCCGGTCCGCTGTGGCAGGTCCATTAACATCCTGCATGGACGCTCATACACAGCTGACACACAGTGAATGGCTCCTCATTCAGGTGCTACCAGCAGTGTTTCAATGTGAGCTCTGAAGCCTTGTTAAAATGGGCTCTCGTGAAGTAGCGATGCAACTCGCTGTACTGAAAGCTAAAAAACTACGTTGGAGTAAGAAATACAGGGACAGAGAGAGAGAGAGAGAGAGAGAGAGAGAGATGGATGGATGGATGGATGCTTGCTACCTTATCGCCATCAGCAGAAAATCCTTAGCACAAGCAGATCCTTCCCCTGCCAATGGCTTTGATCTTTTAATCCAGGCACACCAGCCAATTTGGGACTGGTGTGCGTGCGTGCGTGCGTGCAGACTGAGGCAGTGTGATGCGTCAACCAGATTTTTCAAATATCCGAATTGCCTCCTTTGAATTCCGGAAATGGCTGCTTCACACAACTTCAGTCCTCTCATTTTCCCTCCTGAGCCTGCCACGGTACTGACAGTTGTCCACAATGGGCCAATCAGAAAGTGATTGGCGCCACGGTTCAAAAGGCACCAATATTCGACGCTACGAGGAAACAAGCAACATTCTTTACTGGAAACCAGCCTTCAAAACGAGTAGCTGGAGTCAGACACTTTGTATTCAGTTCCGTTCCACGTTTCTATTCACACATGAACACTCCTAGAAGGCAAGGCTGTGGAATTATGATGAATAAAACACATTCCACATTTCCACATTCCTATTGTTCTCATCCATCTGCGCTGAAAGGAAGGAGGGAGAATTTGTTAAGACGCTCACAGTCTTTAATCAGTTGAAGATAAATGTTGAAACACACACACAAGCGCACACACGCACATACATACATACATACATACATACACACACACACGGACTCACGCTGCGGGAAACAAGGTGAGGAAGAGGGTGAGATGAGTCCATCTTAGCATATATACTACCCAACAGGCTCGTATGGGTTGGGAATTTACCTCAGGGGACTCTTCATAGGCTCCAGTGGGGTTCTATAAACATCTCTGCATCGTTGGGGGAGGAAAAACACACGTGCACACAGATGTACACACTAAACACTCCTGGAGCACTTTAAAGCCGAGGGGTACTGCTGTTTAGAACTCCCTCTGGGCTAGCGAATGAGGTACTATATCTTCAACGACAGCCAATCATCAGGCAGATCTTTGGTAAGCCCAGCTCTCTGGGGGATGTCAGGGCTATAACTTGAATATGCAACCAGATCAATTCCCTATAGGGCACTGTTTTTTATTCTCCAATACTTTCTGCGATTTTACCTCCTTTCACCTCCTGGGTATCCAATTACTACCATGTCTCATCGCGGCAACTCCCAATTGGTTCAGGAAAGTTGAAGATCCCGAAATAACTCGTCTAATGACCTAAGTTACAACATGTCTGGGAAGTGGCAAGAGCATAAACCCCTAAGGACAATATCTTAGGTGCTGGCCAATATGCAATGCCCCATGGGACTCCCGGCCACAAGTAGACCTAGCCTAGGCTGTAGTGGACACCTCAGCAATGCGATGTATTGCCTTAGATATGGAGCAATACTTCTTGTCCAGGGCCGAGTGGACCTTAGTCAAAGCTGGTGCTCTATAAACAGAAGGTAACAGGATGTCATAAGGCATCCATGGCTGTGGCTGCAACTGGGGCTGTGTGAGTGTGAAGGCCTGGAGGAAATCCAGACAGACATCTGGAGCCCCATTGCATTCTCCCTGCACACACATTCTCCCTTCACACACATTCTCCCTGCACACACATTCTCCCTTCACACACATTTTCCCTTCACACACATTTTCCCTTCACACACATTTTCACTGAGAAGCCGTTGGCAGGACTACGCAGGCCCTGCCAACCTCTGCCTGCTGGTGCCATCCACATCCAGTCCACAGCCTGACAGGAACAAAGCAACACCGAACCACAGCCCTGCAGAACCGCAGCCCAGCAGAACCGCAGCCCAGCAGAACCGCAGCCCGGCAGAACCACAGTCTGGCAGAACCACAGCAGCACAGGAGCATAGAACAGCCCCATCTACATCTGCCCAGAGCATCAGACAACACCTTCTTAGGGCTGGAACAATTATTATATAATCACCTAACAGAATTATGGACATAACCAGGAAATACAACGAACAATGAACGCATGAATCCACTGAGAATCCAACTACATGGAAACGACCCGGTACGACAGCTCTATTTCATTATTATATTACAATACATTATATTATTACATAGGCAAAGTTGATCATCATTCTACAAGCAGAAGAGCACAAGCCGGAAGTGAAGCTTCATTTTCCAAAAATGTTTATATTGTATTCACAGAGGTATGTTGTAGCTAACAAAAGATAAAACATGCATTCTGATCTATTGACGGCTCAAAACACCACACAAAGAATGGACACGAACATGATAACTAATTGTCACCCAAAATGCCATCATCTTTACACCCGTACCCACACTGTGGAGTCCAACCCCAGTTTGCCCACAGCTCCCAGCCCCTCCTGTGGAAGCCCAGCTCTGCTGGTTCCAAGCCCAGCTCTGCTGGTTCCAAGCCCAGCTGCCATGGAGGAGTGTGAGAAAGGGAAGAAAGGTGTCTGACTGCAGCTCAGCAGCTCAAACCACAACAAGCTCTAAAGCTGAGATTCGACAGGGACTGTTCAGCAGGAAATCAATTACTTCCTGGATCCCTCCGTCTTAGCACGACCCAGACCGGAATGGAGGTCCTCTGTATGAGAGAAAAGAAAATAGACTCAGGACAAACTAGATTCAGGAAGAGAGAGGGAGAGAGAGAAAAAGACTGTGCACTGCGCTCTCCCAGGCAGAGAGAATTATGAGCTAGCGGTCATTAAACATCGCAGACAATAACACGCAGCTAGAGAACAAGCCACGGGAATGTTGCCTGTGATCAATACTAGACCAGAGTGGATCTCTTTAGTCTTCGGGTCGGCATGAAAACAGACACACCACAGCCGGGCCCGCCTGGCCAACCACAGACGATTACCCACAGAAGGATTTATTTTGAGGATAATCCAACTAATTTGTTCTCAGTTGACATGAACAATGAATGGTATTAATAATCCCGTCCCAGAAAACGGCTGAGATGCAGAACAGGGTTGGAAACCTCAACCACTGGGCCAAACTCAGGGGTCGGGGCGGTAGATTAGTAACTTGTGTTTGTTTTCCAAGATCTGAGAACAAGGGGATGTGGCTGTTTGTAGTGCCACATGAAAGCGCTGCGCAAGCCAACTTCGACTGTGCTAAATGGCACATGCATGGTGGGGATTTGAACCGTGTCATCATGTGGAACACCAAATGACAAATGGAATGCCAAAGATGTACGCCCACGGGACCACTGACGGAGAAACTTGAAAGGTTTGTTGTTTGTCTGCGTAAGAACAGGCTTACGTCCATCTCAGATGAACATCCAACTGTTGCTTTATTCCCCATACACAGGACTAAGCCGAGGGTAGGCCGTTCTGGCTCCCGCATGGCCGAAACACTTTGGATTTATTTGATCCTCTCCATCGTATCAGAGACTAATGGAAACCTGGGACAACAGGTGAGGGCAAGAAACAGGCAGGTGGACACTGTTAGAGATCACGTCTGAGGGAACAGAGCCATACATGCTCTGAGGTGCGCACACGTGCTGACAATGTAATAGAACAATGGCAGTATTGTGTCCCAGTCTTACAGTTGCCTTATCATAATGTGACCGTCCTATTATTTCAGGTACTGTCCACCTATACAGGAAGAAATGCAAGCTCCAAGTGGAGAGTCTTTGAGGTTTAGTCTTTGAGGTTTAAACAGGCTAATATAGTTTATCACTTCCAGACTTTATATGAACTAATGAAAGATGTATTAACCCCTAATAAAATGTCCATTTATTACAACCCTGTTTCCAAAAGATTTGGGAAGCTTCGTAAAATGCAAATGAAAACAGACTGCAATGATGTGGAAATCTTTTCTCTCGGTATTTAACTGAAAATAGTACAAAGACAACATATCAAATGTTGAAACTGAGAAATTGTATTGTTTTTGGAAAAATACATGCCCATTTTGAATTTGATGCCAGCGACAGGTTTCAAAAAAGTTGGGACAGGGGCATGTTTACCACTGAGTTGCATCACCTCTTCTTTTAACAATACTCCATAAGCGTTGGGGAACTGAGAAACCAATTGCTGTAGTTTTGAAAGAGAACTGTTTTCCCATTCTTGCTTGATATAGGATTTCACCTGCTCAACAGTTTGGGGTCTCCTTTGTCGTATTTTCGTCGTTTCATTATGCGCCAAATGTTTTCAATGGGTGATTGGTCTGGACTGCAGGCAGTATAATTAGATTTTGTATAATTGCATTTTCTAAATTGTATAATTAGATTTTCCAGCATACAGAACAATAGAAAAATATGGAACAACTGTATGGTCAATGAACAACTACAATGCATCCAAAGCACTGAATTATTGAAGCAAACATTGCTTTCACACACAGTAAGCAGAGGGAGGGAGACCCAAGTGTCCATAAGACTGAATAGAAACTGCAGATCTCCATGGATGAAACCAGTTTTGCAATGCTATTTTACTACAGAGCCATAATGTTGTAATATGTGCAGAATATTGTTTGGCATTGTCTTGCAGAAATAAGCAAGGCCTTCCCAAAAAAACACATCATCTGGATGGCAGCATATGTTGCTCCAAAAGCTGTATATACTGTTCAGCATTAATGGTGCCTTCACAGATGTGCAAGTCCCCCATGCCATATGCACTAATGCACCCCCATACCATTACAGATGCTGGCTTTTGAACTGTGCGCTGATTACAAGCCAGATGGTTCCTCCCCTCTTAATCCAGAGGATGAAATTCCCAAAGATTATTTCAAATTTTGACTCGTCAGACTACAGGACAGTTTTCCACTTCGCCTCAGTCCATCTTAAATGAGCTTGGACCCTGAGAAGGCGGCAACATTTCTTTTCTGGATCTTGTTTCTATATGGTTTCTTGCATCTTGAGTTTCAACTTGCATTTGTGGATGCAGCGACGTACCGTGTTCACAGACAATGGTCTTTGGAAGTGTTCCTGGGTCCATGCAGTGATGTCCACTACAGAATCATGTCTGTTTTTATTGCAGTACTGCCTGAGGGCCCCGAAGATCTCTACCAATATTGGTTTTCGGCATGTCCCTTGCGTACCGTGATTCTCTGAATCTTTTAATGATATTATGCACCATAAATGATGAGATCCCCAAGCTCTTCGCAAATTTATGTTGAGAAACGTTATTGTTAAATTTTTGCACTATTTACCTGTGCAGTCATTCACAGAGTGGTGAACCCCTCCCCAACCTCACTTCTGAAAGACTCATCCTCTCTGGGATGCTCTTTTATACCCCTAATCATGTTACTGACCTGTTGCCAATTAACCTAATTAGTTGTGAGACGTTCCACCAGGTTTTTTATAGCATTACACAACTTCTCCATTCTTTTGTTGCCCCTGTCCCAGTTTTTTTGAAACGTGTCGTTGGCATCAAATTCAAAGTGAGCATGTATTTTTCAAGAAACAATAACATTTCTCAGTTACAATGGCTGATATATCTTTGTAATATATTCTATTAAATATAGGGTTTAAATGATTTGCACTCATTGCATTCAGTTTTTTTACATTTTACACAGCGTCCCAACTTTTTTGGAACTGGGGTTGTAAAAGACGCAGCATAGTTTCCTGTTGCTGTAGGGCGGCCCTGCAGTAGAAACAACTCAAGTTCAAAAGAACAGCAACATTTCCTATAATCCTCTGTACAGTGAATGGTCCCAGTGAAGTAAACCTTCAGCCAGAATGGTAAATGACATGTACAGGATGTGAACAGGAAGTGAACAGTTGACGCGTACAGGAAGTGTAAAGGCAGTGCAACACTGGAAGCAGAGGGAGTATGGACCCCTGGGCCTCGTCTTTATACAGGGATACATACAGAGTTGTACATGGCAGACAATGGTCCTCTCTCTCTGCCACTCGGCCTCTCTTATCTCTGCTTCTCTCTCTGTGTCTGTGTCTCTTTCACTGTCTCCAATGTAAGTATCCCTCCGTCCTTCTCTCTCCCACTCTGTAGCCCTCCCCCATGTCGTGACTGTAGAGTATGTTCTGCACCGTATCTGGTATGGTTAGCATATTTAAATGCGAATCAAAAGGGCTTTCTTAAACTATGTGTTCTACATTCAAACACACACACACCGTCAACACACTAAACTAGTTGTCTCGTTCAATAGTGACACTGTACAGGCCTATTCATCAGAGGACAACACTTAAGAGTTGGGGAATTAACAAAAGGTTGCTGGTTAAATCCCCAAGCTATAACAGATAAGTTGTTAATCTTCCCTTGAGCTAGGCACTTTACCTTAATTTCCCCCGGGTCTCCGTCAAAAATGGCTGATCTCTTTCTCTATGAGGGTATCTCAGGAGAGAGTGGGATATGAGAGAAGTCCTATCTATACCCGTCAGTGTACATGTGTGAAAAAGAACAAATTCAAGCCTCCCAGATTTTTTTTCATAAAAGCTTCATTTCTGGAACATATCTGTTAAGGGGCAATTGACCAAGAGACCCAGGTGGATTCCACTGTATCAACACATAGACAACAGAACTCTAGACAGACATCTATGTTTTCTATGTAGTGTATCCGACAGCTATGAGTAAGTCCTGACTGCAAAAACAATTGGCCGACGGAACCATGAAGTGTGTATGGGCACTTCCTGTCTGTTGGGGGAGGGGGTTGTATCTGTAGCTGAACCACCCTGGTCCCTCTGATTTACCCAAAGAACAGTACACTGTCTGCAGTACCTGAAAGCTACCGGAAAGCCCGGAGGGACCCACAATGCAGTACCTGGCCGTCTAGGGTCTGTCTGGGTTTAATGGGCCTAGCCAGCCGGTCTCTCTGCGGAGGTCTGATAACAGAATTAAAGCAGATCTGGGCCTCCTGTGATAACATTAAACTCCTGTACGGTTTCTGCAGCCAAAACCCACAGCCCCCATACAAAGCAGAGCTCCGAAACCTTGTGCCCTGCTCACTGCTGTGAGAGGCTAGGACCATTCCCTCTGTTCTGTGGTGAAATGCTTAGCATCCTTCTACCCATGAAGATCATTGCAGGCTTGGAACTCAAACATGCAAGGAGGAAATTTACATAGAGAGTACGGAAGAGAGATGGAAAACAGAAAGATAGAGAGGGAGAGTCGGAGAGAGAAATTGAGAACGAGAGAGAAAAAGAAAAACACAGACTGGAGAGAGAGGGAGAAAAGGGAGAGGGATAGAAAGATTAAATAAATGAGAGAGATGGAGAGAGCAAGACTGATGGAGAGAAAGAGAGATGGAGACATTGCGAGGAAAGGGGAAAGAGAGCGTGAAATGAGGGTAAAGACAGCGGGTCTATGAGTATGCATAAGCTTGTCTGTGTGTGTGTGTGTCCCAGGTTTGAGTGACAGCAGAAGGGCAGGGCAGGTGGGGAAGCGGTACCACAGACCCAGAGGTGTGGGTCCAACTGCCCTGTGCCTGCCAATCAAGCTTAGACACGCGTCACAATAAGACGATGCCTTGGATGTGATGAACACACACAAGCACACACACACACACACGGACACGGACAGAAACACACGTTTTAAATGAGTTCTTTGAATCCACGGATCTAATTTACATTCAAATGGGTTTCAAAAAACGACAAAGGTTGTTAGGTGCATCGACACTCAGGGATACAAATAGCACCTCCTTCTCCACACAGAAAAGCTCCTGGAGAGCACCGTCACAGAGCACTGGCTCGCTGGCCTCCTTGCTTTTCTCCTACGTAGGCCTGCAGGCTGAAGGTTAAGCACACGCACACACGCGCACGCACGCACACACACGTTCTATGTTGCCTGACGTAGCGTTCAACAGGCAATGCAAGCCTGCAACGACAGCCAAGGCCGCTAAGAGAGACAGTGTCACACACACACACACACACACACACACACACACAGACACACACACAGGTAGGACAGACCAGAAGTGTAACCCAGCATGGTGAGAAACAGGAAGTCTAAACATGGTGTGAAGTAGACCAGGGAGGACAAACACAGTGGGAGAATTTGTCCTAAGGGCTTCCAATCAGATGTAGGGTAGTATATAGACGAAGAGGAGCGTCATTCGTGTTGCTGTGGCTCGCCATAACTCTCCCACTCCTAATTCCCTTCAAACGGTGATTAGTCACGCCAGCCTGCCGGTCTTCGGCAGAAGAAGACAGTAGTGGAAATCCAACAGTCACTGCGACGGAAAGCGAGGACGTTTAAGTGGCATGTAACGCCGGCTCTGAGTCGTCACTTAGCGTGTTCTAAATGGTGCCCTGCTCCTTGCATCGTGAACAGGTCCCCCGGGCGAAAGGAGTGCACTACGCGGCGAATAGGGTGCCACGCGAGACGGAGCTCAGAGACAAGTGCACCCAACGTCATTTAGTGGAGACGTTTAAGTAATATGCCTCGCTGTCACACTCAGGGTCCTGTTTTGTCCCCCGGACTAAGACAGTCAAGCTCAATGGAAATCAGTGGCTCAAACAGCATAATCTCTGTTCGCCAAACCGGCCCTCGATGTGATGCTGCAGTACTGGGTCTGTGCAAGACTCTTGTGTCGGGTCATAGGCACAGTCAGAACAGCTAAGGGCTAATGTAAGCTAAGGAAACCCTCAGAGTAACACAGAGGCGTTTCCCAGGCCAAACACTGCCAAAACCCGGGCCAGGCCACAAGGCAGTCTATCCTGGGGCTTCTCTTAGCTCTACCTTTTCCCTTAAATTCCCCTCCTGTTCCTCCACCACCTCCATGCCCTTCTCCTCCTATATCCTCCTCCACCACTTCCTCCTCCTCCTCCACTTCCTCCTCCACAATTTTGCAGTCAAGTGGAGAACCTAGGATCCATGTTCCTCCACTGCCACTACAGCTCTTCCTTAGACCTTTCTTCTCCCTCCTTCTGTTCTCGTCTTCCTCCTCTTCCTGTCACTCCTCCTCATTTCCCCAGCACCAGGTGGAGGAACAGCTGATGGGTGGTTCCGGTGGCAGCCAGGTCATAGCCAGTGGTGTTGGCATCACACCCAGTCATTTTCAAGTCCAATGGACCCAGCAACAGACAGACAGTGCCAAGGAGACGGCACTTTCCTGCTCCAGGCTCACCAACAAACACACACCAACATGCACCTGCAAAATGCACACACGCAGCAGTAGTTTGGAGGCTGACTCGAAGCCTGGCACGTCTTTCAGAGGGGAACAAAACCCAGCGCTTATCTCTCCCCCTTACAAAATTTTCAGCCAGTCAGGTCACAGATTCACTACTCGTAGAGCAGGACAGGCTGAGGGGGCTGGCGAATAAGACGACTGTTTGGTGGTAGTGGGGGGGGGGCGCCTAAAGAAGCCAGAAATCAATTTCGCTGATAAATACAGACCTGCATTCCAAATGGTACCCTATTTGGTTCCCTATTTGCTATCCACTCATTTGGAAGAGTTAAGTCTTTCTGTATCGAAGGCTGTGAATGGGGCCGCGTCCCAAACGGCATCCCAAACACTATACAGCGAGGCGCTTTATGTGAAGGCCCAGAGGTAAGTGAAAAGGGACATAACGGAGACACGGCTCCTGCGGGCAACCGACTGAAGGGTGTCTCCCAAAGGAAAGTGCCCATGCTGCAGTAAAATCCCTCCATCAGCCGTTATCTCCGCCCTCCCGGGGCCGCAAGGCAGCGCAGATCAACAGAAAATACGCGGGAGTCGTCATGACAGACCCTGAGCAGAAAACACACGGCCGGCACTTTGTCCAGCCCACATGCAAACAGGTAATAGCAATGGGTGTGTGTGTGTGTGTGTGTGTGTGTATGTGTGTGTAGTTCCGTAACCTGGAAGAGTGGCATTCAGGGGCATTCAACAATTATTCTACCATGCAGCTGTCTATTTTGTTCTGGCCGTTAATGAATTGTACCAACCTGGCATCTCAGATGTGAATGGGTCCCTGATTGGAGGGGAACCATGACAACACAACAACGTATATGGCAGCCCAGGCCAGGGGTCAGTATGAGGGACCTGCAACGGGGGCAAATATTTTCACCAAATTGCTATTTGCATGAGTGTATTATACGCCTCCTTGGAGAACATCCTGAGAGGGTTCTTTAAACCCGGGACGATTTAAGAACATTATGTTTCTTCCATGTTTTAGTTTACTGTCACAACATTTCACAGCGTTAACACCTTTACCGATTGACTTTGGTCACATATGCTGTTAAACAGTGTAGTTGGTACATTCCTTAATGACTAAACGCTTGGCTCCGACTCTGAAACAGCATGAAGTGCTTCTGTGGTGTGACAGACTTGATGAGAGCAAAGTCTTGCTTCTTGCTAATTTAAATACCCACACTGCCTCTTGCAGCTTGCAGAGTCATTGCAATTAGTCCACTTTTAACCCTAACCTAACCGTTGTCAACCGATTGTTATGCCAGTGCGAAATCCGCATCTTAGGTTTCTTATGAGAAATCCATTTGAACTACAACAACAGAATCTGGATGAGCAGATCATACAGCATCAAAAAGCAGTCACCCTGTATAGACAACTTACATCAAGACTTAATCGAATCGCCACCTGATCGCTCTGCGAGGATGAAATGGGAAATATACCTAACAGTTAGGAGAACTATTGGGCTTCAGATATGTAATCATGTTCAGCCCTGCTGTGCAACCCTAGACACAAATTACTGCAATTGAAGGTAATTCCCAGGACACATTACACCCCAGACAGAAGGGGTGTGCTGTAACGCATCCAGAAATATAATGCAAAAAACCTTCCAAGAGATGTGATAGACCCCTAAACTTTGTAACAAGTCCCATGGGGGTGTAGGAGTTTGTTGCGGTGCAGTTTAAAACCTCAGTCCAATATCCAGGCATATGCTCAAGTAAAAGGTTTTAGCATAAAGAACAAATGGAGTCTTCTGGCACAACAAAACAAGCATTCAAGATGCAACATAAAACATCCAAATAGGGTAACAAAACCAGTAAACAAAGTCATTTAGAAATGCCAACACTTTAGCAGTACCAATTACACCCATCACTCCCCTTTGAGAGTGTTTCCAGGCGGCTTATCTAGGGCACTGGCCAATTAGGCAACGACCTGCAGGTGAATGGAGGTTCATCTGCCCCAGGTGTGTTTGCCAGGGGAGGGGGAAAGGTGGCAGGCAGACCCAGGCTTTGTCTCCACCTGGTGGCCACATAGAGCCGCTCCAACGTGACATGGCTCCATATGTCACAGCTGGTACAACACAGCCACTAACAGTGGCCAGAAATTCAACGTATTTTCCACCAACCACGTCCACGGCCAGGAGCAAATATGAGGGACCCAGACCAAAGTGTACAACACATCTGAACAAACACAGAACAGCGAAGCAGCACGAATTGAAAAAATTTGACACTTTATCGCATTTGTAACACTTAATAAAAAAAGAAACACACACACACACACACACACACACACCATAAGAGTCTGTGGCTGTGTGTGCCGTCCTCACGGAACATGAAACGGTTGCCCGAGGCTTCATATGGTGGGGTGGCGCGGGGATCACGGAGGCTCACACATAACAGGGATCAACACTCACATTAGGAGAAGAGACAGAGGAGTGGAAGGGACACAAGCCTGCTATTTCAACCCAGCTCTTGAGAGCAGTGGCTCCGGGTAAACAGTCAGGGGTCCAGATGACTTTCCACACAGACACACACACACAGACACACACACACTCTGACACACACACACATAAACACAGTGTTTACGTAGCAAGTGGACGTCTCTGCAGCAAACAGCAAAGCATCCAATTTGTCCTGTTGACGTGTTCAAGGGCAAGCGCTAAACATGTCAGCAGGAGAAGTGGCTCGGTATGTTCACAGAGTTATCTTGTCATTAGAGGGGGAGGCGCAGCCGCATAGCAGAGCTTAATGCCATTTACTTAAGCTAAGTGGATATTTACATTAACCATAAATTATCATGACTTCAGTCGCGGATTTCAGCCGAGGTTTTCACAGACGGTTTAGTTGTTCAGCAACACAAACAACTGGTGAACAACCCCTGGACCAAACGGATGAGTCCGGCATGGATGGAGGACAACGTGACAAATATGTGAGGAAGGAAACCCAGTGATAACACTGGCACAACCACCACCACCCACTGTCTCGGATGCCTTCATTGATTTAAAGGGATTGGGCAGAGGATGAGACTGGGATACAGAGTTACCCTTTAAGTGACATCAATGAAAACGGTTCAGCAATGTTTAATCCAATAAGATGCGATGATCATTTCAATGTATTTCACAGGAAACTGAGAACGATTCAAGAACAATTAAAGACCGTTTTACGATGAATTTGGACGGTTCATTATCATGACCACGGCCAGGACCTCCACCTCTTCCGCCTGCACGCATCGTCTTTGTGAGCTTCTCAGCCAACTGATATGAATGTATATGCATTAGAACAATGCGTCTAAGCCGGTAGACTACGGCTCTTGCAAAGCCAAGGGTCATCGGTTTGAATCCAGTCCTGGGCCAACGACGCACCAGACTGTATGTCTGCGGGTCGCATTAAAGTCTCGTCAAACAAACCATCTCTGAACAGAACAGAATGTGACAGAGTCCTTGATCGCGTCCTATGCAATCAGCTCCATAGCCTGAAGTTAGTTGACTTGACTTTGAACACTCACTCCCTAATGTGAATGATCCCATTCTCGGTCCCATATTATCTGAAGAGGCTGCGCCGGTGAGCACTGATGCCTGACGAGCTGCAGGATCCCATCATCTGTGCTCCGAAAACCCCCGTTTCCACTGAAGTGCACTACCACTGAACAGAGACTCGCAGGTCGACAGCAGGGCCCAACATTCAGAACAGGGTGTCATTTGGGACTCAGTCGACATCAACTCCATTAAAAAAACACAAGTGGAGAGCAATCTTTCAGTTTGCAGCTTTCAGCCACTCCACCCATCCACCCATCCACACCGGCTAATGCCTCTTAACTGGATGGGGTTCTGTCCATACTGCCTGTATTTCATTTCCGCCATAGTCCCCAGCAAGCAGCGAAACACTTGTCAAGCGCTGCCCCCCTCCGCCGCTCTATGCTAACCATTAGAGGACAACAGCGGGACAAGTGCAGGGTAACTGGGAGGCAGAGAGGCGCTTGGAAAGGCCTACGAGTTGTATTGATGTATCTGTCCAATAAAGAGGAGCAAGCAACCGCAGCTCTGAGAGGAATCGGATTGGTCCTCTAGATTTAGAATGTGACCTTTGGGGGAAATGGGAAATGTGTCTAATTTGATCCTTCTCCACCCCCTGATGACATCATGACCCGTGGTGATGTAGTACACGATTGGACCTGTGAAGTAATACACGCTTCCTGTCTGGCACTGTGTCTCGCTGTCCAGCAGCCCTCTGTGCGTAGGTGTGTGTATCTGTGTGTATGTCAATGTGTGTGTGTGTGTGTGTGTGTGTGTGTGCGTGTGTGTGTGTGTATCTACTTAGTAAACAGGGTGACTGAGGTCTCAGAGCAATTAGTTTGAGATTGATGGCCGATGCAGTTTTAAAACTGACAACAATTAATTGGAGGGTGTCTGGAAAGTGTCTGGAAATCATGTAGGAACACAGTATTGGCTCAGGGGATACAGACATGCAGTACAAAGATGAAGATCCCAAAAGTGTATGTATGGTTTTACTGTAACTGCTAGTTCCCCAAATCCCATTTTCAATGATAGAAAAACAAGGAAAATTGGACGCTGGGGAGATACTTTTAGAGGTTAAGTTCATGGTCAGAACTAGGGTTACAGGGTAAAGGTTAGAATTGGGGTTAAGAAATTAGTGTAACATTAGGGCCCTGTTGTTAAGATTAAGTTAGGGCTTAAGGGAAGGTTAAGGGTTAGTGTTCGGTTTAAGCCAAACAGTTAGGAAATTATATTGGGAGTATATTTCCTGGTCCACATAACGTGTGTCTCATATCTGAGTGTGTGCCATCTCCTTGGCTGTCCTTTGATCAATCACGTCGGGAGATATACATTCAGCAGACTCTACAGCCAGACTGCAGGAACACAAACAGGCAAAAAGCCCCTGTTTCCATTCAGACACACTATATCAGAACCACCCAACAGCTAACGACTGTCTGAAGTACAAAGTCTGAAGACAAACATTCCCAAACGGGTCGGGGGGATACTAAATGTCAGTCAGCGCCAGCAGAAAGGAAGGTGGGTCCAGCCAAAGATAGGCATGAAAACACGGGGGGTGGTTTCAAAATGCCAGTCCATGCAAATTGTTCAAATGCAAGAGGACTCTTATTGATAAAAGGATAAAGGCAATCTCTTGCTTTTCCTCTGTTGCTCTCTCTCTCTTTTTAAATTTAAATCTCAGATCTCCTCAGCAAGTCACTTCTTGCCAAAGTACAACTACACAGAGATAACAGCGTGGAGGATAAAAGCATCCAGCGAGACAGAGAGACAGAAAGGGAGCGATAGATAAAGTAACAGAGAGACAAATGGAACAGACACAGCGAAAGGGAAGAAGTGAGGTAGGAGAAAAAACAGAGATCCATATCACTCTCTGCTTATGGAGGGTGACCCTGTTAGAAACCTCACATGCTTACGCTGCGTTTTGCACTGAAAAGATTGCCAAGTTTGATCTGCCCTGATTCGTTCCAGTGTTTTTTTTTGTCTTCCAACATCCTAATGAATCTCCATTAATTAAACTTTGTGACTGGGTCCTAAATGGCACACTAATGCCTTTACAGAGAGGTTCTTTCGACCAGGGCGCAGGAGGAATAGGGAATAGGGTGGTGTGTGGGATGACAGGCCTGTTTAAGGGGGCAGACCCTCCCTGATGTTGTTTAAGTCACCTTGCCGGTGCTCCAGAAGTGATCAATAGATGGAATCCTACAGTAGACATCTTACATACCTGCAGTTCTTCCTGATGAAGGGGCGATGGTACAACTATGGCTGCAAAAGGCCACTGTGACCAACCAACAACGGTAACTGGATTATGGCTACGAGCAGTTCACAGAGGTTTGTTACTGCGCTGTTCTAGCCTCAGGGGAAATATACAACAGAGCTCAAATCAAATCCGAATTTTTTTTATATACAGAAAAAAAGGGACAACTAAGAAAGAGTGGTCTCTGTGTAAAATCGTACCCCCATTTAGCTCGGAAATGTTACTCAGATTACCAAAGGGTGAATTGCACAGTGCTCTGCTCTACACGCACAGCTTTTTGATCTAGTCTGTACTCAATATCTTTGCTCTGGAATTAACCTCTTTGTTTGTGAGCTCGGGAGGAGTCAATATTCAAATGTCAGAGAATCAGGAAAAAAAAATGCCTGACTCCACTCCTACTCTCCGAGTCAGAACGGCAGAAGAGACTGAGTCAGGTTTGTATTAGAGGTCAACTGAAGAATTTTCAACCCTGATACCAATTAATCGTCCAATGAATAATTAATCAGTTAGATTATGATACATTTCTTGATTAGTAACAATTATACAACATTTTTAATGTAACTTCTTAACATAAAAGATTAATAAAATCAGTTTGGTCTCAAATAAATATTTAAATATGCTTTGGTTTAAATAATGCAAAACAAAATGCAAAAACAAAGGGCTTGGACCTCAAGTATTTGTGCCACATGCTTTTGTGCCATAAACATTTAGTCAATGTTTTAGGGCTAATAAGTTGCGCATTTTGATAGCTGACCAATTAATGACCAATCTAAATACTTTAAACTACCAAAGGTGCCAGTCTAATCTATGGAGTTTATAGGCTTGAAGTCAGAAACAGCACAGCGCTACATAAGCATTGCTATAAGAGCTGCTGGCAAAGGCATTAAAGAGTTGTCACAGACAGACACTGCTGACTGAAAGAAAACGAGTTTGGTCACTAAAACGGTCAAATACGGAAACTATCATTTTGAAAACAGAAGGTTAATTATTTCAGTGAATTACGGAACGATTCTATATTTTACCGAACACCTGACAAGCCAAATTGGTGTAATGTTGCACAGCCTTCAATATTAAATAATCATGTAACATTCTGGCAAATGTATTACTTTATTTCTGAGGATGAAATGGCTTTCATACGGTTTGCAATGCGCCAGGCGACCCAGTGGTAATGTGTGGTGCAGACAGACCACACTTTCAATCCAATCCTGCAAACTCGGCCGCATATGTCTCTGCTTGGACTGCACTCCAGCTAAGTAAACCAGCGTCCCTGGTTAAAATTGCATTCTAACATGAATGTATTTTAGCTAAATATGCAGGTTCAAAAACATTTTACTTCTGCGTGTTGGTTTTCTAAAAGGCATAGTTGTTTATGGTTCGAAAATGTACATTTGCACAATGAATGCAGTTTGTTCCAGAATGTTCTTTTGTTACACCAGCAGCCGTTTGGCGAAGTTGATGTAGGCTTTGGTTTGAAGATAAATTAACGGCATCACATTTACTATATGCAAGTCAATATATTCTAATTAAATAGTACTGTCAACCATGTGTAGCTAACTAGTGATTAAGTGTTGATTGATTGTTTGCCGTAAATATACATTTCACGCTAGCTAGCAACTTACCCTGGCTTCTCAGCAGAGAAATTCTTCTGGATGCCGCAATGCATGAAAGGTGGTCAGACTGACACGCAGTCTTCACGTTCACTGCTATTTCATTTTAATAAGCGCTTCACCCCGAAAAAAGCATGGGCCACAATCAGTGTATAACAACACAGATTACCGATTATGTTGAAAAGCAAAAACATCCTTAATTAATCGGCAGGGCCGATCAATTGGTCACCCCTAGTTTCTATCACATTTGACCTGCCTGGCCTCTCACAGAGCCGGTACTAGATGGCCAGCAGAATGAACTTCTGGATAAACCAAGAGCCAGAGGCAACCTTTTCAGATGAGTGGTTTGTAAAACGGAAAACCGAAGAAGTGGTACCAGGTGCCAGAGAATCCTGTTAAGAAAGGGAGGGGGTGGGGTCGTAATTACACAAAAAAGGAGAGAGAGGGATGTGAGGGAAGAGGGAGAGTGTGTGTGTGTGTGTGTCCAGTGCAGTGAATGACTGTTTCCAAAGATTGGCTTTCAGCATGTCTTTCCTGAAACTTTTGCCACGGCTTTCTCCCTATAGAAGCCCCTGACTGACAGGTCGCATGGCTCCTGCTTCACACGGAATGGAAAACTACCCGAGAGAAACCAGTCCGTCAAACTACTAGCTTCCAATACAGCTCCTCTGAAACCCGCAAGGATCGACAAAGCACAGGAGGAATCTACAGATATAATTAGTTCAATGCTAGCCTGTTCCCTTCGTAGTGCACAGCTTTGACCAAGGCCCATCGTCAAAAGTAGTGCACTGTGAAGGTAATAGGGTGCCATTTGCCATGCAGCTGTTACATGAATTCTCAGTTCAGGCAAGGTGGCAGGAAATTCAGGTCAGCAGCAGAGAATATTTATTTGACAAGTCTCTCTTTAGATGTCCAGACCTACAGCATGGAGTCGACTGCAACTGATTCATTCTGACGCGTGGGGCAAATTCAACGTTACATTGCTTTTTAGAATAAGACATTGTCTTGTTCTGTTGGACACAAGGTGGTTTATTTTGAGTTACATGCACGGTGAACACGGCTTACTTTCCCCAAACATTTACAAAAAATACAAGATAAGTTTACAAGATAAGGCTACAAGATAAACTACAAGTTAATCTGCACAATTTGACCCTCTTGACAGTCTTACTACTTGTACTTGTGTGTGGGGGGAACAAGACACACGTGAGTGCCTGCTGTTGATTTTTAACAACAATGTGGGCTCAGCCTTTGAAGAAAAACATCACTGTTACTAAAGCCTGACCATTCGTGGTCCGTCTTTGTGTTCCAGCGTCGCCACTCCAAAGGCTTTAGGAACTACAATGAACCAGCCTCTCTTGGCCTCTTGGCTGGGCCTTAAAAGCATTCCAGACTGAAAGCATCAGGTCTGGTATTGCAGCAGCACAGTATGGGAAGGGATTCAAACAGGGCCTTTACAACCAACTACATGGAGTCTGTCCAGAACAGGGCCTTTAAAACCAACTACATGGAGTCTGTCCAAAACAGGGCCTTTACAACCAACTATATGGAGTCTGTCCAAAACAGGGCCTTTACAACCAACTACATAGAGTCTGTCCAAAACAGGGCCTTTACAACCAACTACATGGAGTCTGTCCAAAACAGGGCCTTTACAACCAACTACATGGAGTCTGTCCAAAACTGGGCCTTTACAACCAACTACATGGAGTCTGTCCAAAACAGGGCCTTTACAACCAACTACATAGAGTCTGTCCAAAACAGGGCCTTTACAACCAACTACATAGAGTCTGTCCAAAACTGGGCCTTTACAACCAACTACATAGAGTCTGTCCAAAACTGGGTCTTTACAACCAACTACATAGAGTCTGTCCAAAACAGGGCCTTTACAACCAACTACATAGAGTCTGTCCAAAACAGGGCCTTTACAACAGCCCCACGCTTGGTAAACCGCTATTCCCTTGAATTATCTTGAATTGGGTTTGGTATAGCATGAGTCAGTTCACGCTATAGGGCCACATATCAGAAAAGAATCTAGCTGAATGTGACCTTCAAGCTTGACACTTAAGGAATAAATGACATTCTTTTCTGTGCTCCCTTTTTGAATTACCGAAAACATGTCTTTGGCCAGCAGAAACTTCCTCTAAATGTCATTTATGGCGGAAAAAAAACACATTGCAGAGATTAACTCTGGTACGTTCTAGGAGACACTTGAGACAGCCGAGTACAGTTGTGTCTAAAATGACACCCTAATCCTCGCGTTGCACTAGGTTTAGCTACGCCACCATGGATACTGGTCAAAGTTAGTACACTATAAAAGGAACGGGGTGCCGTTTTCGGACGCAAACTGCGACTGTCAGAAAAGAAATTCACCTTAAATATCTACAGTGTTTCTGCCTCAACAGGTATTCCCTTGAGCTAAATTTGACCTTTATGTATGACACTTTATGGAGGGAAGGTACACTGAAAATTTTCTTCTTAGTAGGTACTGAAAATGCCTCTGTCATATAGCACATATAAATATACATTGCAAAGTGTAGACTCACATATCCTTAGGGATATCCCCTCATCTCTTTTTCACACTTGCCCTTTCAGGAACCTGTCAGGGTCAGACCTGACTGGTTCACCAGTTCAACGTTCAGGTCCACCGGACCAATGAGACTGCGCCAGGGGAGGGCTTAACAAATTAGTGATGAAACAACCATAGTGTCATACATCACCATAGCTGATGCATTTCATTCCAGGCCAATCAGACACTGTCAGACGGCAGTGTCTGATTGGGCACTCGTCACACATAAAGTCAAACGACACGCTCCCCCCTACCATCATTTCACATTAGACTGACACACAGGTGAAGGGTAGCACAGACTGATGATGTTCTGGGTCGAGGCAAGGCAAAGATGCATTGCATATGACAGCCATTGTATATTGTAGATGTCCGCTGCTTTGCTTCATCTCCAGCCATGAAAGGATGGAGCGGATAGCCTGCAAACGTCTGCATCACATAGTAACGGACAAACACCGGAGAGGAAAGACACGCCATCGTAGACGTCCGGCAGGCTAAAGCACCCCCCTCTCTTCTGTCTAGCACCCCCCTGAAAGAGACCTTCTGCTAGGCCTGGGGATAAGCCCAGACAGGCAGGGGACGAACCAGACACGAGACAAACAGGGCTTGGAACCAAGCCCGGGTGTGGAAGCATGGGACGGAGCCAGCCAGGGAGACGGCTGGCAGACGATGGGACGCACACAACTCAAGAGCAGACTCATCTCCCAGGCGTCACTAGAGAGTTATGTCGCTATGGACCGGTTCAGTCTGTCGGGCTGCAATAACACGTCTGGGACGAACGGTTGTTACTGGTCCATCTGCCCAAGAATCCAGTGACCTCGTAGGCATATACTGACGGGATAATCTCCTCCATGACCCATCACTCTGTCGGATACCACTGAAACAGTATCACACTTATTTAGGTTTGATTGACAGGTTCCTTACATATACGTGTAACCAAGCAACGGTGTGTTGATTAGAAAGACACAGATAATCTTAAAATAATTGATTTCCAAACCAATTCTGGCTTGCTCTTTTTTTTTTACACCAACTCCTACACTTGTATTGATAAAGTGCTTGAATTCAAACAAGGGAGGTTATTCTTTAGGGGGAAATAATGCACGCTGAAATTCAAAGAAAATGTATGTGTTTGCACAAATAATAATAATATTTCTTTAAATTTTGCAGGAAACGGCAGTCAGCACTTTTCCTTCCTGACAAACCACTGCGGCAAGAGAGCACTGGCCTACAACCAAAAACTGCCAAACTAACAATGGATAGAACAACTTGAAGATACTGTGGCCCTTAGAGCTTCATGGGCCCTCGAGAGCCTGTTAAATGGAATGTAATACAAAAGGAATACGGTTTAATTTGTCAGGTAGACAAATGCTACCCTTCCCTCCATAAGAGGACAAGGAACTAAGTAAAAGAACAGTGGTGTGTAATGATGGAAACGAAAAGAGAGAGGGAGAGACAGACATACACACAGAGAGAGAGAAGGGGACTGAGAGACACAAAGAGAGATAGAGAGAGAGAGAGACAAAGAGAGAGAACCGAGACAAAGAGAAAGAGAGGAGAGAGAGAGAGAGAGAGATAGGGGGACTTAGAGACACAAAGAGAGAGAGACAAAGAGAGAACTGAGAGAGATTTTCAACACCGTACATAGGTTGTAATAAAAAAGTTAAAATGCCTTTTGTGTCTTTACCTACTATTTTTCAGTTTTAATTAAATTTGTATCTTTTCTGTTCTTTATTATACTCTCCCTCTTTTTTCCCCACTGGATTTGGCAATGTCAAAAAAATTGTCCATTTTGCCAATAAAACCCTTTGAATTTAATTTGAATTGAGAGAGGGAGAGACAGAAACATGAGGCAAATAGAGAGATAGACAGACAAAGAGAGAGAAAGTTTGACAAAGAGAGAGAAAAATAAAGAGACAAACAGAAAAAGAGAGGGACAGGCAGACAGAGAGAGACCGATAAAGAGACAGACAAAGAGAGACAGACAGACAAAGAGAGGGGCCAATGAAGAAAGAGACAGACAGACAAGAGAGAGACCGATAAAGAGAGACAGACAGACAAAGAGAGACTGATAAAAAGAGAGACAGACAGACAAAGAGAGAGACCGATAAAGAGAGAGACAGACAGTCCACATCACACTGCAACTTTTCTATAAATCACATACACAGCCATTCCAACGCTCCTCTCCTTTTCACCAATTCTCTTTCCTCCTCCCCACCTCTTCTTTGCAAGCTCCTCTCTTCTCCTCTCTTCTCATCCACCTATCATCAGTCTCTTCACTCATTTCCTCTCGTATCTCCACCTCCTCTCTCATCGTGGCTCTTCTCCCCAACACACTGAAAGGTCCATTGATCACTTCACTCATGCCATCCTGGGATGTGTCTCCTGCAATCAATTTGCTTATTGTGTTGCAGAGGACTAATTGTGGCCCTTTGTCAGGTAATCGCACATAATTACCAGAAGAAGCGGCACTTCAACACCGCGCTCACCGCCACGGTGTATCCATAAGCCTGTTGCATCAAGCACTGCTTTGTGGGAGGAAAAATGGGCACCGCTCAAGAGTTTCTTGACGTCTATGACAGTATCGTAAATGAAAATTGGAGGACCTGCCAGCCTGGATCATTATTCCATTCTAACAGCACAATGCCTTGTGGTTGGATGGCGGATCGCTACAATATAGTATGGATAGATGGGTACAGCTGTGCCCGTATGGTGTAATTTACAGTGTGTACTGAGACTTCCTTCTGCAGAGGACTGCCTCCCTTTCTATGGGTTTGCTTACATTACGAAAGAGACAATAAAATGCTACACAGACTTATCTTGGTTTTGCATAACCATTTTAATAGCGTCTGATTTTACACCGGCATGGTCGAGACGTACCGTTGCAGGACTGTACCAAAAGACCTACCACACAGGACTGTACAATAAGACCTACCATGC
>JACXGI010004243.1:0-51877 GCA_016801175.1 Esox masquinongy
TTAAATGGGTTTTATCCAACATGTCTCAGGTCCAACACACTGCCACAATCATACCCTAGATTTAGTCCTATTACGAGAAATAGATATTGTAGATCTAATAATTTCCCCCCAAAATCCTGGAATATTGGATCACTGTCTTATTACATTGACCATTAAAACAAGAAACCCACTTGCTCCGCAAAAAATGAGTTTCAAAAGCCGTACTATAAATTCTCGGACTACAAATAGATTTCTTGATATTCTTCCAAGCTCGCTCATCAATGACAGAGTAAATAAATCCGCAAACGATCTAATCGAGGATCTAAACTCACCCCTGCGAAATACGTTTGATACGGTTGCACCACTAAAAACAAAAGAAATACGCAACAAGAAACTTGCTCCTTGGTACACAGACAATACTAGAGTACTCAAGCAAGCCTCCAGAAAATTGGAGTGAAAGTGACGCTCCACCAAGTTGGAAGTATTCAGACTAGCCTGGATAGACAGTACACTACAATACCGAAAAGCACTCACATCTGCTCGATCAGCTTATTTCTCCAACCTGATTGAGGTGAACAAAAACAATCCAAAATTTCTCTTTGATACAGTTGCAAAGTTAACAAAAAAGCAACACTCAACAAGTGAAGTGGGTCTTCACTTTAGCTGTAGTGAATACATGAACTTCTTTGATGAAAAGGTCATCACCATTAGAAAACAAATAACTGACTCCTCCTTAAATAGTCATAGTCCCCAAAATCTCAATCCTGAGAATGTCCTGAACCTCCCTGACCAGGTGTCAATGGGGACACTTGAATTTTTTGTTCCTGTATCGGTCGGCACGTTCACTAAATTTGTAATGAGTTCTAAACCCACAAATTTTCAGCTAGACCCGATTGCACCAAAATTACTTAAGGAGCTATTTCCGGTGCTAGCTCAGCCAATGTTGAACATAATAAATTGCTCCCTTTCCTCCGGATATGTACCAAACTCACTAAAAATAGCGGAAATTAAGACTTCTAAAAAAAATCTAATCTGGATCCAGACATATTATACAATTATAGGCCAATATCGAACCTCCTGTTCCTCTCAAAAATCTTAGAAAAATGTGTTTCCCAACAACTGAATGCCTTCCTGAAGACATTTATAAAATGCTCCAGTCCGGTTTCAGACCCCATCATAGCACTGAGACTGCACTCATGAAGGTAACAAATGACCTTCTAATGGCCTCAGACAAAGGTTCTGCATCCGTCCTGTTGCTTCTTGACCTTAGTGCTGCCTTTGACACTATTGATCACTCCCCTCTCTTAGAGAGACTGGAAACCCATATTGGGCTATGTGGGCATGTTCTAGCCTGGTTTAAATCTTATTTATCTGAAAGATATCAGTTCGTATGTGTGGATGGCATATCCTCTGATAAATCAAAGGTATGTTTTGGTGTTCCTCAAGGCTCGGTTTTGGGCCCATTATTGTTCTCACTATATATGCTGCCTCTGGGTGATCTGGGTGATCCGGAATCACAATGTCAATTTTCACTGTTATGCTGATGACACACAGTTATACATTTTGATGAAGCATGGAGAAGCTCCAAAATTAGAAGAATGCGTTTCAGATATTAGGAAGTGGATGACAGAGAACTTCTTGCTTCTAAACTCAAGAAAAACAGAAATGCTTGTTTTAGGACCCAAGAAACAAAGAGCTTTGTTGGCAGATTTTACTGTGAAACTCGACGGCTGCATGATCGTATCCCAAAAAACTATAACAAACCCTGGCATTACCCTCGACCCTGACCTCTCAATTGATGTACATATAAAATATCCTGTACTAGCCTCTTTACACTGGCTGCCTGGTAGGGTTAGGGCTGATTTTAAGGGTTTATTGTTAACCTATAAATCAATACATGGACTTGCTCCTACTTACCTCGCTGAAATGATCCAGTCACACGTAACCTTAGATCGCGAGATGCAGGCCTTTTAATTGTACCTAGAATTACTAAACAAACAGCCGGGGGCAGGGCCTTCTCTCAAAGAGCTCCACTACTATGGAATGATTTGCTGGCTTGTTGTTGTCTCTTTGTTGTGCACTTTTGCAATTGGGCTGTACGCTGCTGGCAATACTCGGCCCTCATTCAGGGTGGTTACGGTTGGTGGGTGTCCCTTTGGTTGATGCTTGGCAATGTGGGTGGATTGATTTCCTGCCTGTTGGGCCCTGTCTCAGCCCCAAGGTCTAACGCTGCTATATTATTGTGCTGGGGGAGTAGGGTCAGTTCTCCATCTCCACTATAAATCCTTGTAGATCTAAGGAATTCATTTTCTAAGTTTTGACCCCGTTGGCCACACAGGATCTTGTGACCTGGATTTTTTTTGTCATCATAATTATCTTTTTAACCCTATGACGCATACGATCACTGGTGTGATCAGCCTGGAGTGTTCCCTGAAGCGTACGATCACACCGGTGTGATTACAACATATCGTTAGAACGCATCTTTTGAACGCCTTGTTAGGAGTGATGTAACAATCACTGGTCAGGTCACTTACATTTAGCTCAGTGCTTGTAACTCATTTCTTCAATGTTAGATACTAATTTCGTTGTTTTTTCCAGAAATTACAGAGGTAGCAAGTGTTCAAATTAGGATATGAACGTTTACTTACGTAGCAACATCAGCGGTCATATTTTGCTAAAATAAACATATTTGCCTTCATTGCACATTTAGAATTGCCATTTGTACTGCATTTGCCTTCAATGCACATGTATACATCCCACTTGTAACGTATATAATCCTTGTAAAGTTTTTGCCCTCTTCTGTTTGCACTGCTGGTTAGACGCTAACTGCATTTCTTAGTACTGTACTTGTTCAATGACAAAGTTGAATCTAAAAAAAATTTAAACTCATACTACACCTCACACAAAAAACGAATGATGTTAGCAACAACTTACCATATCCCGTGAGAGCTGACGACTGGTCAAAATCATTGGGCAAAAAATCCATAGACGTTAGTAACCTGAAAGTAGCTAACATTTGTTGGCGCTGCTATTTTTCGTTTACGAATCAACCACAGATAATGGTAAGATTGGTTAGCCTAATTAAACGGACGGTCACCCCCAGCCATTTCCATTTGCTTGTCTTCTGGACAGATTCGTGAATCGGCTCCGTTTTGTATTGTCTTTGGTTGGGTAGACCTTACGACTCCCAGACTGCATTGCAATGTAAACAGAAATGGCCGCGCACTCTGGCCGTATTTATCTAAAATAGCTCAAAATCATCACTATAACCTTAAAAAAAGATTTACACCGATGACATGTCTATTATTAAGTATGCAAGAATCGGAATTCATTATTGGTCATACGCACTTCAAACGTGAATAATAACATAAATAAAGAAATTATTACCACACAACTCATTATCAGATAGTAAACTTGTTTTATTGATAGTGACGCGTGCCAGTACTTTTCGCACCGGTACTCATTCCGAAAAATCACATCACCGTTGACAGTCACTCATTAGTTATTCTGTAATCTCATTTACCTAGCTACTACATTTTTCTTTAGAAACTATAATGTCCTTGAAAAAAAGACAGCTCACAAATGAAGAAATCCTTGAGTTGTTTTTTAACTCTGATATTGAGTCAGAATATCAGAGTGAGGCGTCATTCTCTGACAGTGACGAGGAGCTACCCGCCAATCTTGTGGCTATGGAGAACCCTGAACCTGAAGCCCCTGAGGTAACCACCCAAATCTTCATTGAAAATGCTGATGAGGATGGAGGCAGGCCACTTCTGGGTGATGTGGTGGAGGTCAGCAGCAGCCACTGGAAGGCCACAAGTCATTTTACCCCCCCCCCCGTCCCTGCCATTGCCTTTGATGAGGGCCAGTCTGGAGTGCAAACCCTTTTACCATCTCCGACTGAGGCTGAGTGCTTCAAGCTCTTTATGACAGAGCAGCTGGTTGGACCACCCGCTATGCACTGGATCTGCAGGAGAAGACAGAGCAAGGAGTAAGGGGAATGCTTGCCAAGTGGGTGTCAACAACTACTGGTGAAATGTATACCTTCTTGGTGGCTGTCCTCCTCATGGGAATAGTGAGGAAGAATTCCCTGAGGGAATATTGGAGTCCTGCACTTTGCAAATAACGCCACAGCAAACCTCCAAGACCCCTTGCACAAAATAATGAGATTTCTATTAGGACTGACAAAAGCATTTGGTCAGGTCTTTGTCCCCTACAAAGATCTGTGCATCAATGAATCCCTAATGCTGTGGAAGAGTAGGTTGGCATTTCGACAATATATTCCCTCCAAAAGGCACAGGTTTGGGGTTAAATTCTTTGTTTTGTGTGATGTCAAGACAGGATTTGTTCAGGACATTATAATATACACAGGGTCCACTACTGACCTCCAGCATTATGAGGGTCTTGGTGTGTCCGGATCAGTGGTAATGACCATGCTGGCTTCTCACCTTGGCAAGGGTCACACACTTTATGTGGACAACTGGTACAGCAGTCCAACTGCTGTACCAGTTGGACTGCTCTGTTTCAGCATCTCTTGTCTAAGAGCACTGGGGCCTGTGGCACAGTCTGGAGTAACAGGAAGGGGGATGCCCAGATTCAGCAGCAGGAAGATGCAGAAAGGGGAGGTTGAATTCTTGGACAATGGGAATCAGCTAGCTATGAAGTGGCACGACAAGAGGGATGTTCATGTCCTCTCCACTGTCCATACTGACACCAATGTCAGCAACAGGAAGGGTGGACCACCTGACAGGAGAGAGGAAGGTGAAACCTGACTGTGCAGGAATACAATAAAAAGATGGGAGCTGTTGATAGGGCTGACATGGTCAACAGCTTTGTGGAGTTTGCCCACAAAACCACTAAATGGTACAAGAAGACATTCTTCCAGCTTGACTCACTGCACAACATTTCCCAGCTGAAATGCCTCAGACAGATGCCCAAGGCAGCCGAACCAGAAGGCACTGCAAAGTATGTCTGTCCGGGACCAGGAGCAGGAAGTTGAGGAAGTTAAAGTACATGTGTGTACCTTGTGACACACCCCTATGTGTTATGCTTTGGGGAGTACCACACTCTCAAGCACTATTGAGCAATTATATTCCTTGTTGTTCTGTTTTGTGTGGTCTTTTGTTACTGCCATGCATGTTTTTTCTTCTAGTAAGTGTCTTACTACCCAAATAAATTACTATAGTAAAATGTATTTAGTTAGCCTTTCAGGGGCGTAAGACTTTTTCACAGCACTGTATTTCTAACTTTGTGCGTTATTTATATTCCCGTTGGAGGAATTGTAAATAAAACTTATTTTTTTCAGTGGAATACCCATGTGCAGTGTCGTCAATACAGTAAATGCCTTTTCTTACTGTTTTTAATTCTATGTAAAGCCAGTATAAAACAGTTTGCACTAGGCCACTGTATTCATAGGCCCCCTCTTGATCACAATCGAATTGGCTATACATACATCGATATGAAGACCATAATGCAAACCAACACATTACTGTATACAGTTTATGCAATTATACACTGCTCACCATTGTGTTGGAAAAAGATCCATAGTCACGAATACGTAGCCATGTCCGGAAGGCGTTCAGCAAATTCTTGGGTCCCAAATAATCTTAACGATTACATAAAAATTGACAGACCATAAGGTTAACCTTAGCTATACCCAACCTAGCTAACGTCAATGCATCGGCTAAGTACTTTACCTCTAACCTACCAACACCAACTGAAAAGTTTTTTAGAAAAACATATTTTCACTGCATATTGCACTGGGGTAGGCTAAATGACATCCGCTACTGTGTTAAACGGGCTAAGCACTGTTTAACAGCATATTACAATTTACACGAGTGCCATGCTTTGCAAATAATGTGCTTTTAGCCACTACAGTAGTACATTGGTTGATGCATTGAAAGAAACACGCTGGCTAATGGCTAGCTCAAGTAAATTCTACACTACAGACTTGTCTCAATGTATTATATAGTTAGTGTTTTTATAATGTCCCTGTCGCAGCCCCAAGGTCTTACGCTGCTATATTATTGTGCTGGGGGAGTAGGGTCAGTTCTCCTTCTCCACTATAAATCCTTGTAGATCTAAGGAATGCATTTTCTAAATTTTCCCTGTCTCCTGCCGTTTTAAACTTAGGAGGACATGAGGTCCTGGCTCACACCTGAGGAGTACCAGGCTTGAAAGACCCGTTGCTGTCCCGGTCCAAAGTCCTCCTGGTTGTGTTGCAGATCAAGACAATACCTGACGATTTCAGCTGCCACTGTGCTGACACCTCCCCCTCCCCGTGTTGTCCCTGTCCTTGTCCATCTGGTCATGCTTCCGACCTGGACTAAGTTTAAATAGACTCTCATTTATTAATTATTACTATTTGTACTCTTATTATGTTCACCCGGCACAGCCAGAAGAGGACTGGTCACCCCTCTGAGCCTGGGTCCTCTCTAGGTTTCTTCCTAAATTTCGGCCTTCTTAGGGAGTTTTTCCTAGCCACTGAAATTCAACACTACTGTTGTTTGCTCCTTGGGGTTTTAAGGCCGGGTGTTTTGTAAAAGCACTTTGTGACAACTGCTGAAAAGGGCTCTATAAATAAATTTGATTGATTGATAATGATTTACCTACGTTATTGCTGGTAGTCATATGCAAATATAATTTTAATTTGACTGGTCAAAACAAAAAATAACGAAATATATAGCAAGCAGCGTGGTTCTGGTAAACTGCAGCGAATGGAGCTGCAGGTCAATCCTGTGACATCATAATCACATTCTAGAACTCAGAGCTAATACTGAAATCACGTGCAAAAAAACTCACGCTGGGGGGCCTGGAAGAGATATTTGGAACTTACGCGTGAAAAGGTTAATTTGCTTCGTAATAACGGATTCATTAGACTTGGATATTTGGACCACTACCAGCGATGCAGGAGCCATGTAGATGTATATTTTACCTTCTTCCGAGATAAAGAGGAACACCCAAACGTTCAGTGTGACAATAGTTTTCTCGCTGGGGGCTACATGGAAGAAGTTTCCACACTAAGCAAACAGGTAGTCAACCAACATGAACTTCTAGGAAAGATCATAAAGTTTAGCCAATGGCAAGCAGTCTTCAGTGGAGTGGCAATTGCCCCCCTAAGGATCCCACCCAGAGACTGTAGTTGGTAGTTAATTTTGTGAATAATTCACAGGTTTTTCCTTAACAGGGACCGAACAACCATCCATTGAGACTGAAGATACTAAACTAGTCTAAACAAGGCCTGTTTTATTGCTTCTTTAATCAGCACAACAGTTTTCAGGTGTGCTAGCATAGTCGCCAAAAGGTTTTCTAATGATCAGTTAGCCTTCTAAAATGATAGCAAACACAACGTGCCATTGGAACATAGGAGGGATGGTTGCTTATATTGGGCCTATGTATGCCTATGTAGATATTCCATAAAATATCAGCCATTTCCAGCTCCAATAGTCATTTATAACATTAACAATGTATACACTATATTTCGGATCAATTTGATGTTATTTTAATGGACAAACTATTTGCTTTTCTTTTGAAAACAAAGACATTTCTAAGTGACCCCAAACCTTTGAATGGTAGTGTACGTAGAGCTCTGAGAGAGGATTGTGTCACGGCACAGATATGGGGAAGGGTACCAACATATTTATGCAGCATTGAAGGTCCCCAAGAACACTAAGGCCTCCATCATTCTTAAATGGAAGAAGTTTGGAAATCACCAACCCTCTTCCTAGACCTGGCCAAACTGAGGAATCAGGGGCTTTAGTCAGGGTGGTGCCCAAGAACTTGAAGGGTTTGCCTGACAGGCTTTCCCCCCCCACTGGGAAATCCTCCCTCCAGTGCCAATTATTGGCTTAGAAGTGTCAATGCAAGTCACTTTGCCTGTCATGAGGACTATAAATCTGAACAAGTCAATCAGCCAAAACAGTGAATGTGTCAAAATCGACATTTTGGAACACTGAAAATGAAAACAAAAGCACTGGGGAGTTCAGCAACAGAAAAAGGGTAGACCAATAAAGACTTCTCTAGTGGATGATTTCTCTTCTGTTTACCATGACAAAAACAGGTATGCATGGATGTGCCAGCCACTACCATTCACCAAAGACTTACAAACACCTTAGCCTCAAAAACAGGATGGCCGAGAAAGAACTTACAAAAGCCTCAGAAATATGGTTGAAGGGGTGTTGTTTTAGGATGTATGGTTGCCAAGGAATCCTCATTTGTTTTCAATGGTGATATAATTGCTGATGGCTTTCACACAAATACAGGTAAAATACAATATAGCAGAATGTTGACTTAACCACTTATTATCAAATCTTTACATTCAATGTCAAAAGAAACTGTCAGTATTTACAAGAAAGCAGTACCAAACAACATCCCCACATTAGTCTAGTTCTAAATGTAAATCAAAAATCCTTTGGAATATATCATCTCTGCCTCTGTAACTATCACTCACTATCCAAATTAATGTAAACATGTTTAGGAACATATTCTACTCTCTGTTATGAATTGACATTCTTCCTACTGAGGGGTTCCTGGCTTGCTTCCAATGACCTTTTCACCGATTTGTATTACCCTGTTCAATAGATTATGACTAGAGTTCCCCAGAGCACAAAACCACCCCACAATATTTAAAGCTATGACGGTAACCCAAAATTGTTTGCTGAGTATTTGGATTCATTTCTGAGAGATGAATAAAGGAGTGTGCCAGTGAAAAGCCTGGCAACCGTTCAGACGATAAAACTATCAGGGAGGTCCTTGAGCACAGCGCCTTGGACAAAGGTTAAAGAAATATCCCCCAGCACAATTAATCACAAAGTATCCACCCTGTCCTGATGCTTAGATATTCTCTCTCTCTCTCTCTTTCTCTTTCTCTCTCTCAAACCCATGTGGAGTGGCTGATAAGGTGTTACGTGGCACTTGCGTATGCTAGAAAGCCCATCCCAATGGTTGTTTACCTTCATCTTGGCTGTTTACTTGACAGATGATTTAGATGCAGGACACACATGGTGTAACACACACACTCAGCTGTATGCCGCAGAATTAAACAGAGTCATTCTGTTTAATTCTGTGGCCTGAAGCTGTGTGTGTTGAGTTGTGTACTGAGAAGGGACTGAACTCAGAACTTTAAACATTTTCTTGGTCATTTCATAGCAGATGATGTGGTTAAATGCTTGTGTTTTAGCTCCTAAACAATGCAGTTAGATTAACAAAGTAACTCAGTATAATACTAGAAAAAAAACAAAAGGTGTGAAATCATGTAAAAAGGATATATAAAGAATGGAAAGTTCATAATGTTACTGATTCAGCAGCGGGACTAAATGAGAGCATGCATGTACATACAAAGTGTGTGTGTGCGTGTATGTGTAGGGAGGTAGGGTTTGCGTGTTTGACTGTGGACTGGGAAACAGTGATATAGTGGCATAGAGACGGACCTTTCTACAGGCAATGTGGTTATTGAAGAACCTTCATATACTGTCTACAAACCCCTTTAAAACAGCTTCATAAGACATTGGAACATTCAGAAAAAGACTTCTACCAAAGCTTCAGAACACTAACTTGAAGGTATTCCTAAAAATTCTCTTTAAATGCTTGACTGCAATTTGGGATTGCATTGTAACAGAGGACTGATAAAGAATATTCAACAATAAAGGTTTCATTAAAAATCCATTTAAATCCTATAATTAACAGATTTATTTTGGTTCATTGTTTTTCAGAGAAAAAAATACTCCCCCAAGTTGAACCTTGTGTATACATTTAGGAATTGCATGTGTATACCACCACTGGGGCTGATTTCGACATCATTCAACGTTTCAAACATTTAGTAATTTGTAGGATGTTTCTTATGTTTTGACAGGACAAGTACTGTTGTGTAGCAACAGAACCATTTACATAATTTTGCAATCATGTAAAGCCTTTCATAACAACAAATTCATCTGGATTGAACTGCAGCTCTGCGCATGGTCCCTGGGACCAGACACAGTACAAAAACACACCTTTAGAAACATCCTTTGAAATACCCCTGTGTACAGGTTCAAACTGTAAAAATCTTGTAATAGGTCGGGTCCAGATTTGAGATGTGAGTTACTAAAGGCATGGCTTCATAATAATACTTTTTGCCCACTTGTCAGCAAATACTTTATTCCTGTTCATCTTCTTAAACACTGTAAATTACAATCGTAAAAAGTGGTAAAAAATATATTTTTTCTAATACAGTACCTATGGCACATACTCAGACACCTTCACTTTCTCCATCATTTGTTGTGTTATGGACTTAACTGATAATTGATTAAATTCTTTTTTGCCATCAGTCTGCACACAATACTCCATAATGACAAAGTAAAAATATGTTTTATGAATTTGTGCCAATTTATTGAAAATGAAAAACTGAATTATTTAATTTATGACGATCAGACCTGGGAGAAGATTCATCTTTCAGCCCAACAATATCCTGAGCACACAGCCAAGACAACGCTGGAGTGGCTTTGGGACAAGTGTTTGAAAGTCCTTGTGTGGCCCAGCCAAAGCCCGGATTTGAAACCTATTTAACATCTGTGGGGAGATCTGAAGATCACAGTTCACTGACACTCCCCATC
This sequence comes from Esox masquinongy, assembly GCA_016801175.1. Lineage (NCBI taxonomy): Eukaryota > Metazoa > Chordata > Actinopteri > Esociformes > Esocidae > Esox > Esox masquinongy. Next base: position 10,569 of record JACXGI010004243.1, read on the forward strand.
TAATCTGACAGAGCATGAGACAATCTGCAAAAAAGAATGAGAGAAACTCTCCCTAAGGGTCGGAATACTTATGTACAGTGGCAAGAAAAAGTATGTGAACCCTTTGTAGTTATCTGGATTTCCGCATAAATCTTCATTTACGTCACAACAATAGAAAAAAACACAGTCCGCTTAAACTAATAGCACACAAACAATTTCTGTACTCAACACAAATATTCACAGTGCAGGGTGGGAAAAGTATGAGAACCCTTGGATTTAATAACTGGTTGACCCTCCTTTGGCAGCAATAACCTAAACCAAACGTTTCCTGTAGTTGCGGATCAGACCTGTACAAAGTTCAGGAGGAATTTTGGACTGTTCCGATTTACATAACTGTTTCTTTCAGCAATATTCTCGGGATGTCCGATGTGAATCGCTCATGCCACAGCATCTCAATCGGTTTGCGGTCAGGACTCTGACTGGGCCACATTTCAGAAGTTGGATTTTTTTCTGTTGAAGCCATTCTGTTGTTGATTTACTCCTGTGTTTTGGGTCGTTGTCATGTTGCATCACCCAACTTCAGTTGAGCTTCAATTGGCAGACAGATAGCCTTACATTCTCCTGCAAAATGTCTTGATGAACTTGGGAATTCAATTTTCCGTCGGTGGGCAAACTGTCCAGGCCCTGAGGCAGTAAAGCAGGCCAGAACCATGATGCTACATCAACCATACTTTAAGGTTGGGATTTGGTTTGCTGTGCCTTTTTTTCCTCCACAGTGTTGTGTGTTCCTTCCAAACAACTCCACTTTGTTTTCATCTGTCCACAAAATATTTTGCCTGTCGCGCTGAGGAAAATCCATATGCTCTTTTGCAAACAAGATGTGCAGCAGTTATGTTTTTGGACAGCAGTCGCTTCTTCTGTGGAGTCCTTCCATGAACACAGTGCTTGTTTAGTGTTTTACATAGTGTAGACTCGTCAACAGAGATGTTTGCATGTTCCAGAGATTTCTGTATGTCTTTAGTTGACACTGTAGGACTCTTAACCTCACTGAGCAATAGACAGCCATTCCTGGTGAGAGTAGCAAAAGTGCTGAACTTTCTCTGTTTATGGACAATTTTTCTTACTGTGGACTTATGAACATCAATGCTTTCAGAGATATTTTTGTAACTCTTTACATTATGCAAGTCAAACCTGTAATCAAACCCAAAAATGCTGATACTAAAGATACTGAGCTAGTCTAAAGGCCAGTTTTATTGCTTCTTTAATCAGCACAACAGTTTTCAGCGCTAACATAATCGCAAAAGCATTTTCTACTGATCAATTAGCCTTTCAAAATGATAAACATAGATTAGCAAACAAAGTGCCACTGGCACACAGGAGTGATTGTAGCTGATAATGGGCCTCTGTATGCAATGTCTGCTCTGTATTTCTGATCAATTTTATGCTATTTTAATGAACAAAAATAGCTTTTCTTTCAAAAACAAGGTAATTTCATCAGTCAGGTAAAAGTAAGGGCGGAGGGGTCTGCATTATCGTTAACTCTCACTGGGGAACAGATGTTGCAGTGCTATCAACACACTGTTCACCAGACCTGGAGCTACTGACTGTAAAGATAGGGCCCTTCTACCTTCTGTGGGAATTCAGATCATCTGTTATCAGAGCAGTCAGTATACCCCGCAGGTGGATAAAACACATGCACTGGAAGACCTATATGGAGTAATAAATGGACTAGAGGATGCACATCCTGAGGCAGCTGCTGTTGTTTATGCAAATTTTAATAGAGCAAATATGAGGAAAGTTTTACCAAAATACCACCACCACATTAACTTTCCTACCCAGGGCGATCTGACTTTTGACCATTGTTATTCAAATGGTTACAAACCTCTCCCCCGCCCTGCATTTGGGAAAGCAGATCACTCATCAGTTTTGCTCCTCCCATCCTATAGACAACGTTTAAAACAGGAAAAGACGGTTTCTCAGGCAGTTCAACGTTGGAATGAGGGATCCATTACTACTCTACAGGGCTGCTTTGAAACAATAAATTGGCAGCTGTTCTGCCAATTATTGCCAATTATAGTGTATTTATATTGATGCATACACAGATTCTGTCTCAGCATATATCTCCAAATGCATCAACGATGTCGGCCTGAGGGTCAGTGTCTGGACTTTCCCCAACTAAAAGCCCTGGGTAAATGGTAATGTTCATGCTAAGCTCAGAGCACGGTCCTCTGCCTATAGCTCTGGGTACGTGGAGATCCACATATGACCTACGGAAGGCTATCAGGGATGGAAAACGAGAATACAGGGATAAGTTGGAGGATAACTACCACAGCTCTGACCCCAGACACATGTGGGGAGGACAGCATCACATCACAGATTACAAAGGGAGAAATAGCAATGTCCCACCGCCTCGCTCCCGGTCAAGCTCAACACCTTCTATGCATGTTTTGAGGCGACCAACACAATTCCTTCAGTGAGGTTTGCTGAGGACCAGGATGACTACACACTGTCCCTAACCATGGCTGACGTGAGGAGAATTTTTTAAAAAGTGAACCCGTGGAAATCACCAGGGCCAGATGGCATTCCACGCCATGTCCTCAGGTGGTGCGCTGACCAACTAGCGGAGGTTTTCACCTCTCCCTGTGTCTGTCTGTAGTCCCCTCCTTCTTCAAACAGCCTACTATTGTCTCTGTACCGAAGAAACCTTCCATCACCTGCCTGAAGAACTACTGCCCTGTACCACTGACCTCCTCCATAATGCAGTGCTTCGAGCAGCTGATCAGAACTCACATTTGCTCCACCCTTCCTGAAACCTTGGACCCTTATCAATTTGCATACTGCCTCAATTGATCTATGGAGGATGCCATCGCCCTCATGACACACACCGCCCTCTCCCACCTGGAAAAAGGCGACACATACGTGAGGATGCTGTTTGTGGACTACAGCTCCGCATTCAACACTATTGTGCCCACCAAGGTTGTTCCTAAGCTCAGGACCGTGGGACTTAACACTTACCTCTGCAATTGGATCCTGGACTGCCTGACAGGCATACCCCAGGTTGTGAGAATGGGCAACCTTACCTCCTTTGCGCTGACCCTGAACACTGGAGCCCCACTGGGCTCAGTCCCCTCCTGTACTCCCTGTTCACTGTGTGGCCACACACAGCTCCAACATCATCCTCAAATTTGTGGACGACACTACCATCCTGTGTCTCATCTCCGACAATGATGAGACCGCTTACATAGAGGACGTAAAGAACCTGGCTACATGGTGCCAGGGCAACAACTGCTCTCTCAACATCTGCAAGACTAAAGAGATGATTGGGGACTTCAGGAAGCGGCAGAGGATGGGTCATGCCCCCATACACATCGATGGAGCTGAAGTGGAGAGTCTCTGAATTCAAGTTTCTCGGTGTGTTCATCAAAGATGACCTCACTTGGTCCAAACAAGCCAACTCAGTAGTGAAAACTGCCCCAAAATGACTAAACCTCCTGAGCAGACTCAAGAAATTTGGCATTTCTCTAAAAACTTTCACCGACTTCTACAGGTACACCATTGAAAGCATCCTCTCAGGCTGCATTACTGCCTGGTACGGCAGCTGCTCCGCTACAGACTGCAAGTCCCTCCAGAGGGTGGTAAAGTCTGTGGAGCACATTATCAGCTGCCATCGCCCCTCCGTGAAAGGCATCTACCATACATGATGCCTTGGGAAAGCACGGAACATCATCAAAGACTACAGCCACCAAGGCTATGGTCTGTTCACACTGCTGCCGTCTGGTAGATGCTACAGGAGCAACCGGGCATGCACTTCCAGACTCAAAAACAATTTTTTCCCTCCGGCCATAAGGCTCCCTCAACCAGCAACAACTGATCCATGATCATACTGATCACACATGAACATTCCAGATGCTCTGCTGTCCTATCAGGTACTTTTAATGGGCATTAGAATATTCCTTTGCCTTTACCATTCATAAGCATATTACACTCAAAAGTTCATACTACCCACCCTACTCTTTTAAAAAATGTTGTTAGTTTACCACTTTTTATGTATATTCCTGCCATTCTTGCCATATCTATAATATTCAATACTGCTGTTGCTGCTAGTTTTACAGTACTCTTTTTAAACTGCTGCTATGTACTGTACTATATGTTATGTATAATATATTTTTGGTGTGCATAAATATTTCTCCTTAAATTCTCACTATGTAATAATTCATAAACTTATTACACTCATATGTATCTATAATATTCAATAAATCTATCAATTGCTGCTAGTTTACACTAGGGGTGGGAATCACCAGAGGCCCCACGATACGATATTATCACGATACTTATGTCACAATACGATTTTATTGCGATTTTAAACATATTACGATATTCTGCGATATACTGCAATTTATTACCTTTTTTCCCACTTCAAATTAGGTCCCCAAAGGAAAACTTTGTCAACATCCGTTTGTTCGTCTCACATCAATTTTATTGCTGCAAAATGTGATTGTCAAGTCAACTAACTGACCAACACTTTCATGAATCTGTCATAAATGTTGTATACACCTGGCAAATTGAACTGTTTGCATTTAATTAAGGTGGACTAGACTGTAATACAAACAGGTATGCACTGCTGTGCCACTGCAGGTATTTTTAACAATGCAACTTGTACAAAAAAAGTTGTGCAAGCCCTTCAGCCACTGGGGAATTAGAAAGGCAATAACTGTTAAATTTAAATAAAATAAAATACATGTACTCCTAAAGTAAGCAAAATGCGCTAATGTTTGCAGCCAGCCTTGGAACTAAAAAAAGTTAAAAAAACGTTTTGGACAGTGAAGGAATGTCAACATTCTTGCTCAGAAAGAGGAGCTGATCAGCATGCTCTGTGCTGTGACGATGTCTCCAGCCGTTGAGAAGACTCTTTCGGCTGAGACGCTAGTACCTGGGATACAAAGGCATCTTTTTGCCTGCTTGGCCAGGAAAGGATAGACTCACTAATGTGATTTCCACCAGCTTAGTGGATCTTCTGTGAGTACCAGTGGTGTGACCTGGTATCTTTTCACTTCCTCCTCAGCTATGGCAGATAATGATTTTGTTGGGGCTCCAACAACACCATAAGTCTGACCAAGGAAGTCTGTTAGTCCACTTGACTTCCTCATCTTGGCTGGAATGACTGGGGGTCCTGGATCCTCTTCAGTGTTGCCAGGTTCCTCCTTACACACACACAAACACACACACACACACACAGAATGAGAGAATAAATATGTACTGTATCTTTAATTAAGTATGCAGTAAATGTTGTTTCTATTTGGTAATTTATAGTAAATTTGCCTTTAATTTTTTTAAATAAATTTTTACCAATATGACTACAATATAAGTAGAGCAGTGACATGTGGGTTAGAATATATTCTGCTTCTATTATTTAAATGTTTGATTTCCTGAAGGGTTACAGCCTCAACAACCACTCTGGCAAATGTTTCATGTCTCTCTGGGGACAGGAATGGCAGGGTTTTAAACCGGAGATCCAGGGATGATGCTGTGTAGAATGTGTTCTTCTCTGCTGCACTGGCATATCTCTTTTTAAGATCTTGACTGATGCTTTGTTTGATGTCTCTGATCAGCGCTGTGTCACCAATGTTGTGCTGTGTGTCATGCAACAACTGTGCAAGCAGTGCTGCTACGAGTGAGAGAGTAGGATTCTTTTCCTGAGACATCACAGTGGTCGCCACTTGAATCGACTTCAATACACGTACAATTTCTTCAGCGTTCCCAATATCAGTCTCATTCAATTTGAAGATATCTGCGCTACTCTTTCTCACTTTGGGAGACAACAGCATTGCACAAACGGCAGGCTGTTATTCACGGAACCGCCGTAGTATTTCGTAAGCACTGTTCCATCTCGTGCTGACATCAGTCTTGAGTTTATGGGTCAGGAGCTGTAAGATTTTCAGTTTTTTCTCCAAAGCGTGATTTGCTACTGTGCTTCTGTTGAAAAAGCCAGTTATTTGCCGTCAAGCTAAGTGTGTCCAGTGTTGGTTGGTTTTTTTGGTGGAGCTGATTTAGCATTAGCTTTACCGTCCTCAGCTAATGCTATCTCTGGATGGTGGCGTGAGATGAGCCCTCATGTTCGTGTTATTTTCATACGACACTCCTTGCAAATACCATGTGTCATATCCATCTCTGTTGTCCCCTCCTTGTTAAAAAATCCGAAGTAAGTCCATACATTTGATTTAAATGCAGACGGTGCATTTTTGATTTCTTTCTCTGATGCTGCCATCTTTCTGCACGCTGAGTCACCCCTGCTGACCTCACCAGAAAAAAAAACAGCACCATCTACTGGACTGAAAAAGCAAGTGATTTTATTATTCTACCACCAAAAAGGTAAATTCTCATGTGCAATTTATATAATAAAAGATCGATACTTGGCGTCTGTGTATCGATACAGTATTTCCACGGGAAATATCGCGATACTATGCTGTATCGATTTTTTCCCCCACCCCTAGTTTACACTGTTATGTATATTACTGCCATACTTGCCATATCTAAATGTTCAATAATACTACCTAGATTGCTGCTAGTTTACAGTACTTTTTTCTTTAAACTGCTGCTAGTGTACAGTGTTATGTATATTTTTGCTTTATTTTATTATTATCATTATTTTTTTGGTCTGGCTATATTTTCCCTATATATTCTTCTTCTTACTCTCACTAAGTAGTTGTCGGTTGCCATGTGTTGAATTTTATGTTTAGTTTACAACAGAACATCTGTTTATCTGTACACAGGAAGTCACGCTCATTCAATGCACAACAGTAATTAGTCAATGGGCTTACAGTACTGTAAGTACTGGCTTACAATACAGTGTATTCTGATTGCGATGTCTATAAAGTAGAGGTACGACCGGAAGTAGATTTGAGATTGAGTTAGATGAGATGAATTTGTAAGCCCGAGTATGAAGACCAAGTCTGTAACATCATGTACAGGCTATCATGAACTGACTATCAAATGCTGCAATAAATAATTGAATTACTGTCTCCCTTGACAACTGGTTACACAATCATTATTTCAACCACTATACAAAACGGCTGATTTCTAACATGTCACAAAAATTTAATTGTGCAGGATGATGCTGTGTTGTTCAGTGCATTTGACAAATAAACCTTGAAACTTGAAAGTTCTAAATGACCCCAAACTTTTGAGGGGTAGTGTATTTACATTTTATTTTCTATAAATTGGCACAAAACTATGTTTTCACTTCGTCTTTACGGGGTAATGTGTGTAGATTAATGGCAAAGAATATATAACTATCAATTAGAAATGTATTCTGTAAAACACCAAAATGTGGATAAAGAGGAAGAGTCTGAATACTTTTCAACTGTGCTGTAGTTTCTAAAAGAAATTTGTCCTAATGAAGCTGCAAATGTGACAGTGTTCAGCCAAAACATGTCAATACTACTCAACAGAAGAGATAAACCAAAATGGCATTTAAAGTAATGAGTATAAAAAAAAATTACTCAGAGATTCCTTAAAGAAATTGTTGACCCCACAAATACTTACCTCGCTACAGTACTTCACAGTCAACAAAAAATAAAACAACAATAATAATATAATAATACATATAAAACATAACAACATAACAACAAAACATTTTAATGCAGATAATTAAGTTTTGGCAAAGCTTCTGATGTGCTATGGCACTTTAGACAAACAGTTTAAACAGACGCCTATGGGGCTCCACCCCATTGCTATTAAGAAGTATTGTTCGTAAGTGGTTCATAGTTGCGTCATAGGTTAGTGGAAGGGTGTACAACCCCGTTTCCAAAAAAGTTGGGATGCTGCATAAAATGCAAATAAAAACAGAACGGAATGATGTACAAATAATGTATCCCTATATTTAATTGAAAGTACTACAAAGACAACATATCAAATGTTGAAAAATTTGAGAAATGTTATAGTTTTTGGAAAAACACATGCCTATTTTGAATTTGATGCCAGCAACACATTTAAAAAAAGATGGGACAGGGGCATGTTAACCATTGTGTTGCATCACCTCTCATTTTAACAATCCTCTGTAAGCATTTGCGAACTGAGGAGACCAATAGCTGTAGTTTTGAATGTGAAAGGTTTTCCCATTCTTGCTTGATTTTTTTTATAATGCGCCAAATTATTTCAAAGGGTGACAGGTCTGGACTGTAGGCAGGCCAGTTTAGCACCCAGACTTTTTTACTATGGAGCCATGCTGTTGTAATAGGTGCAGAATGTGTTTTGGCATTGTCTTGCTGAATTAAGTAAGGCTTTCCTTGTAAAAGACATTTTCTGGATGGCATCATATGTTGCTCCAAAACCTGTATATATAGTTCAGCATTAATGGTGCCTTCACAGACGTGTACTAATGCCCCCCCCCACCATCAGGGATGCTGGCTTTTGAACTGTGCGCTGATAACAAGCCAGATGGTCCCTCTCCTCTTTTGCTCAGTGGACGAGACGCCCATGATTCCTAAAAATAATTTCACATTTTGATTCGTCAGACCACAGGACAATTTTCCACTTCACCTCCATCCATCTTAAATTAGTTTGGGCCCAGAGAAGGCAGCGGGGTTTTTGGATCATGTTTATATGATCTTCTTTGCATTTGTGTATGCAGTGACGTACTATGTTCACAGACAATGGTTTTCGGAAGTGTTCCTGAGCCCATGCAGAGTGATATCCACTACAGAATTGTATCTGTTTTTAATGCAGTGCTGCCTGAGGGCCCGAAGATCATGGCCATTCAATATTGGTTTTCAGCCTTGATCCTTGCGTACAGAGATTTCTCTGTATTCTCTGAGTCATTTCACAATGTTATGTACTGTACATGTTGAGATCCTCAAACTCTTTGTAATTTTATGTTGAGAAACATAATTCTTAAATTGTTGCACTATTTGCCTGCACAGTCTTTCACAGAGTGATGAACCCCTCCCCATCTTTACTTCTGAACGACTTCTGAAAGAATCCTCTCTGGGATGCTATTTTTATAACCAGTTATGCTACTGACCTGTTGCCAATTGACCTAATTAGTTGTGCGATGTTCTACCAGGTTTTTTTTGGCATTGCACAACTTTTCCAGTCTTTTGTTGCCCCTGTCAAATTCAAAGTGGGCATATTTTTCAAGAAACAATAAAATATCTCAGTTTCTCAACATTTGATATATTGTCAAAGTCAATTGGGAATATGGACAGTATGAAATCTTAAATCAAAATCTTAAATATTATAAATAAGTGTTTTAATTCCTATAAATGGATACATTAAAATGTGCTAATTTAAATTAATGTACAAAGAAAGTGACCATAGCATTTGAAGTGTTCATATGATCAATAGATCAGTGTTGCTGGTTGGATCCTTGTAGTCTGGGGGCAAAAACGGTTTGTGAGTCTGGAAGTGCTGTCCTGATACTCCGGATGCATCTACCAGACGGCAGCAGTGTGAACAGACCATAGCCTGGGTGGCTGTAGTCTTTTATGATGTTCTATGCTTTCCTAAGGCATCGTATATGGTAGGTGCCTTGTACGGAAGGGAGATGGCAGCCGACGATGCGCTCTGCTGACTTCACCACCCTCTGGAGGGCCTTGCGGTCAGCAGCAGAGCAGCTGCCGTACCAGGCAGTAATGCAGCCTGAGAGAATGCGCTCAGTGGTGTATCTGTAAAAGTTGGGGAGAGTTTTTGCAGACATGCCAAACTTCTCCTCAGGAAGTATAGGCACTTTTGGCAGTTTTTACCACTGAGTTTGCTTGCCTGGACCAGGTGAGGTCATCTTTGATGAACAGCTCATCAGGGAGCGAGGCAGCAGGACGAGCATCACTGCTATTTCTCCCTTTGTAGTCTGTGATGTGTCGCAGTCCACACAACATGCATCTGGGGTCAGAGCTGTGGTAGTTAGATTCCAACGTATCCCTGTAGTCTCTTTTTCCATTTCTGATAGCCTTCTATAAGTCATATCTGGATCTCTTCAAAACCTCCAGGTCCCCAGAGCTATAAGCAGAGAACCATGCTCAAAGTTTAGCATGGACATTACCATTTACCCGAGGCTTTTGGTTGGGAAAGTCCTGACATTAACCCTCGGAACGACATCATCTTTGTACTATTTTCTATTGAATATAGGGTTTAAATGATTTGCACATCATTGCATTCTGTTTTTCTTTACATTACACAGCTTCCCAATTTTTGGAAACATGCGGACCATGGCTTTTGCTCTGAGATGCAACTAAGAAAATGTCAGGAAAATCCTACTAGAACAGCTGAACTTTATTTGTGATTAATCAGAGTCACTTCAAATGATGGCAGGTGTGACTAGTGACTTCTATTTAACATGAGTTTGAATGTGATTGGTTAATTCTGAACACAGCCACATCCCCAGTTATAAGAGGGTGTGCACACTTATGCAACCAGTTTATTGTGAATTTTTTATTTTTCCCCCTCAAAGATTTCAGTTTGTTTTTCAATTGAATTGTTCACGTTATAGGTCACATTAAAGGTGGAAAAAGTTCTAACATGATTTATCTTTGTCTCATTCTTTTACATCACAAGAACCTGGCATTTTAACAAGGGTGTGTAGACTTTTTATATCCACTGTATGTTTCAAACGTTACCGTTTTTCAATAGGAGATTCAGCTTCTTGTGTAGGCTAGTTCATCAAATGTAAATCTAAAATATAAGTCTAAATATTTTTTTAAGAAACAAAATGCCAGACATTCAACAGTAACATGTAAAGGTATTACGTTACTGTTTATCTTAGGAGAGAAAGAGAAACAAAATCGCATACACAACCTATCATCTCTTTGAATTTTCTCTGCTTATTTTACTGAAGATTAAGATTCTACAAATGTATTATGCTAAATAATTATTCAGTAAATGAAATACCAACAATCACCAATTCAGCAAATGTATTACACGTTACTTTTTTCCTCAATACAATCAACAAATGACTTTTCTATATTTACATGTAGGCTACTGTAAATCATTCTTTGAAATTGTGTACATGTTGTTTACATTCTTTTTCAGTTGTTACGTACATGTCTACCTCGGGAACCTCATTGCGGCTATCCCTGTATTTATAACATACATTGTTCTTAATTGTTTCACTTGTAAATTTTTTGCACTCTTCTTTTTGCACTTCTGGTTAGATACTAACTGCATTTCGTTATACTGTACTTGTTCAATGACAATAAAGTTGAATTTAATCAAATGAATAGCAATGAAATAGCAATGACATCAATGGATGAATGGGCGATAACCCCCTGATCAACCCAGACACACCTATGGATGTTACTGAAGTGTAATGATGAAGAATGATGATTAGGGTAGAAATTGTATATAATCTGAACTCGGTGAGCAAGTCAAACACAACTCAGACACAATTTACAGCATTTAGTTCACAATGGCAAACAGAACCCGATAATTTCATTGCTCTGACAGCATTGCAGATGCTGCAAAATTTAGATGAGATGGAGTCAGATAGAAATAGATCCCAAAATTGACGTCTCGGATGTCGGGTCTTCATATGATTCTGATAATGTGCTGCCACCTCCAATGCCTGAGCCTCCTCGCAAAAAAACCCCAAAACGAACCAACAGCAACCGCAATTGCCACTGCGAGACACTACTGTAAGTTATCCTTTGATCATCCTTTTACTCTGTTAATCAAACTTACATTTTTAAATTTTGTTATTCATGTATGTCACAGTGTGGTAAGCAAGGAGCCCAGGCGCAGGATGGTGCAGAACGGTGAAACAAGGGTTTACTAAGCTGAAAAGCGTAATGCGTAATACAATGAAGGCCAAAACAGCTAGAACTGATACAAAGGAATAAGCGCACTAGGCGAGAAAAACAACAAACACACACAGACAGGGATAGGCAGTATTGATGATACATGTATCATCATAGGGTGTTGTAAATTGTAGTTTAAAAATATTGTAAACTACTTTGTGAGAAGTCTACATGATAACATCATAAAAATGCTGCCTCTGATTGGTTCCAACTCAGTAATTTGCCCTGACTTGTTGAGATCAGAACAAAAAATGTATCTATACCCAAAGAAGGTCAAGGTGAGAAACATGAAGGTTGCCAGCTTTCCATCGATTTTTAGCATATATTGCTACAATTTCTTTTTTTTACATAATGTTCGAGCTAACTATTTGACCCGATTAACAGCCCTCACAGATAACATTAGCTTGCTACTTTTAGCCTATGTTAAGTTTTCGGCAGTTGTGCATGAAAAAAATAACACGTTTCAATGTTATACAACATTACATTATAATACCCTCTCTCTCTCACACACACCCACACACTCACTCAACCACACGCTTACTCTCTCACCAACACAAGTTTGACTGTTTTTGGTAGAACTTTTGAAATGTTTAGGAATACCTGGTCTGTAGAATTCTCTATTGTAGTATTCTCTATTGGTGTTTAAGTTCTTACTACACTAGTCATGTGTATGTGTCCACTTATGCCTATATTCTGAGGCTCTCAATTGATTCAGTGGTTGGAGTTGGGTTAATACTCCTTGACAAGTTCTGTTGCTACTTTCGATTGTGTTTCTGGCTACATTTAAAATCAAAACATATTGATAATTTAATAATTGTTGGCAAAGTGCTAAAATGTTTGTTTTCAACTTCCAAATAGGTGTCCAATGATTGATAAATAATTGATTGCTAAATGATTGTACCCTAATTGAAGAAAATGACTGCCTGACACATAATTATTATATTTATGATTCACAATCAAATTATTAATTACTTAGAAACTAGTTGCTTTGAATAAAGGTGCCATCAGTCTTCTTATGAATGACTTGTTTGTCATTGAGTCAGTGTTGCTGATGCAAATTGGGCCCTTCATTACCAAACACCACATATTAGGATACAATTATGAGTCCGCTTATAATACGCGACTTTGGGCTTATTTTTTTTTGAAGTCGCTTGAAATATTCACGGGTCGCGGGTTGCGGTTTTTGCTTGGTTTGGTTGCTTGTTAGGAAAATCTGAAAAATCTGTATATTTATGGTCGCTACTTTCCCTAAATGCATTGATTTACACTGTCTGCTCACAGCCTCACAATAATACAAGTGCTGTAGGGTAATTCGCTCTACTACAAATCCCCACGTGGATCTTTCCTACCCCCACCTCCCTCCCATTGGCGAAAAATCAAGTTAGCATTCCAAGCGATGTTACAAGTTGCAACGTTTATTTGTCAAATGCACAAAGCAACACAGCGTCATCCTGAACAATTAAATTCTTGTGACATGGCACCCGACAACTACGTATTGAGAGTTAAGAAGAATATATAAGCAAAAATATAGCCAGAATAAAAAAATAAAGCAACACTATACATAACACTGCACACTACCAGCAGTTTAAAAGAGTGTACTGTAAACTAGCAGCAATCTGGGTATTAAACTATTATTGAACATAGATATGGCAAGTAAGGCAGTAATATACATAACAATGTAAACTAGCAGCAACTTTTGAAAGAGTAGGATGGGGAGTATGAACAGTATGGTAGAAGTATTGAATATTATAGACACTTAGTACAGCAGTGATGATGAGTCATCATTCATGACATTAGATGGCATAGCACTAGATACATTTCCACAAACGATGCCGCCAACAAAGTTGTCCAAGTATGGCAAAAAGTACAACAAAAGACTGTGTACATCAAGTGGTCCATGATGACAGTAAAGCTCTGTGCAGATACTGCAAAGCAGAATCTATTATTATAGTTTATAACAAAAAACAAGCATAACATAGCCTACTCGTGTATATATAGCCTACTAATAGTAGATACATATTGTACTAATGTATTTTACGCTCCCCCTTAGCGCTCCTGTCCCCTCGTTTTCCATCTCTTCTCTCATATTCTACTCGCAGGTGATCAGAGATGAGTGGATGGTGCCTGCCCTCCATATACGCGTTGTTTGATTATATGGAGGGATTATATTTGATTCTTTTTTGTAAAGAATTCTTTGCTTGATGTTAAAATACATGTATTGCATTTCAAACTCTGAGTGGCTTTAGTTTAATATGTTGCAGGCTCATTCATTGACCGTAACACGCTATAACAGTATTGGGCTTGTTTTGGGCTTGTTTTTGAAGCTGCGGTTGATTGTTTGACTCGCAAGAGTTGGCAACACTGAAACTGTTAATTAAACATGAAACTGTTGGTTACTTTAAAACTAAGCTTCATCAGGGTGATCACAAGGATGTGAATATTTGATCTGTTAACTGTTTGTATGTGTCAGATTTATCGCATGACTCATTAGGCAGAGAAAAGCTGTTGCTATCAAACATTGTCTACTTAATCTACTGAGTCAGTGTACTGGTGGGCTAGATCAAATAGGCTGATAGATGGAGGGATGAGTGATTTCTTACTCCCTTGTAAAAGTATTTTTAATGTTTTTAAAATACAAAAATATAGTATTTTATTTTGATACATGGTGTGGCTATTGTATTTTGTAGTTTATTTTGATACACTTAAAATTAAAGTATTTGGTATATTATTTTAAAATATATTTTGATGTATCTTTACCCATCTCTGCACACGGACAACTAGCAGATAATACTCCACAAAGACTCAGACAAACACAAGGGCTGTTATAGGCTGCAGTAGTGAGGGTCCGGTGTGCATAATGATAGGAAATCTGGGGTGATGTGATGAGGAACAGGTGTGCGTAATAGTGGAGTGTCCGGGGTGTTCTGTGAAGGTGGTGCTACTGTAGCAACCGGAAGAATGGACTGTGGTGGCTAAAAGGCCGGTGACAGGGAGCAATGTAGTCGAGCTTCCCCAGAGGGAGGCGATCACAGGAGGCACCGTGACAGTGTAGGCTACTGTAAATCATCCTTTGATCATCCCTTTACTCTCCTAATCAAATTTACAAATACAATTCATTGAATAATACACTGCAATGTTTTTACTTGAAGAGAGGCTACATATTCTTGGATCTATCAATTCAATTCCTACAAATAGGGTGTCGCCTGTTGTAGTCATTCATTGAAATTTATCGTGTTTATCAGGCAACCGTGCTTTAGGCCTATATACGTCTCTATATTCGTGCTTTTAGGCCTATTTAGGCCTATATATTCATGTGTATATCCTCTGATCGTCGCAAACTGGTTGATAATGACTCTGATTTTACCTTGTACATCATCAAAATGAGACGAAAATGAAAACTAAATTTTTATGGATTTATTTTAAATAATTGAAGTGTTGTGTAATTTTCATTTTGTACATTTGTAGGGCCTAATACACAAATGAAAATTCTATTGCCTGTGTTCATAGAAATAATCGTTATATGTATTAATTTTTAGTTGTTTTTTCATATGATACAAATTCTTGTATTTTTTCAGATTCATTAACCATTTAAATCAAACAAATTCTGTAATTCATTATTTTTTAGACTATTCTATATAGTTTGATGACGACCCAGCAGATGAATTGATGCTCTGGCCGGATGGTGATGATGCAGAGGAGAATGTGTATGCTAATAGGGCTGATTCGTATGCTAATGACGAGAAACGGCGTTCGGCTCTGGCTGATACTGTTGGTCTGAAAGGCCTGGCAGTTCTAGTGTTAACACACATGTCCGTGCAATTTCTTTTTCAGTAATGGTCACAGGACTGAAGTAAGCTGCCTGATATAGATGATGCAAAAATAAGAAGAGAGGAGGGGAGGCACATAGATGCATTTAACAGCCTAAGGTAATTTCAGTTTACGCAGGTCCACCCTCAGGAACAATTAACCATAAAAAATGTGGAGGGGGCCGAGATGTGTGGCTAAATTTGGACTTGTGGTGGACGCTGACACATTTCTGCAACATTCTCTTGTACCTGGAAAGCAGGTTGAAAAGGAGAATAATGACAGAATTTGATTATCAGCAGAAACTGGAGTCATTCTTGACCATGTGGCTTAACTAGCGTCGCAGGACAGGCTAGAGTGCCTGGAGGTTTCTGTGGACAATACCAATGTATATATATATATCAACTCTGGTATTGGATGACCAAAACGGCTGTTACTTATCCACTTCTTCTAATCAGGGACTGATTTGGACCTGGGACACCAGATGAGTTACATCAATAAGCAGGTAAAACATTTTCTCAATGTTTTGGACCTCCGGGAACAGAACTGAAGAAACCTGGTCAGTGGTTGTAGAATTTAGATTTGTGTTTGGTTCAATAGAGACAAATGACTTAAATCTTTATGTCCACTAACATCAAAAGCGTTTTTTTTACTTTTACCTAAGTTTTGTACCCAATTTCATAATATCCAATTTGTGATTGAGCCTCAATTTGTGATTGAGGCTCTTCTTCATCAGAGAAACTCCCAGCAAACTTGGGACAATCAGTGATGAGATATGTGTCTTCCCAAAGAACATGCAATGTTGCTCTGATTGTTATCATGCTGCTCGCTCAACCAGGATATCTATACCAGAATTCTTACATGCTGGAAGGGATGTGCTATACAGTCTTTTACCTCAACTGAGCTCTAAATATTGCTGTTGAAATGCTGAGTAATTGTTCTTGGTGTTTTTATGATGCTATATGGTAGACAATATTAGAGAGAATAAACAAAATCAACACAGTGTTATATGGTAACACTTTACTAACATGGGCATAACTCTGTCATAACCATATCATAAGTTGTCATGTCAGCTGACATAACATGTCATATCCTGTCATAACATGGTCATGACACTGTAATAACACATATTTTGAAATATTATGACACATTGCGTTTTTTTTATGACTGGTTATGACACCTACGCAGGTCAGTCAAAACATAAACCATTCTGTAACACCAGTCTTCTTATAAACAGTATTTTTATATTACATTTCATTATAAATGCTATATATCAATATAATTTGATATATAATTATGCATGAAGTGAAGTCAGATATTTACCTTCCCCTGTGCTTTGGTTCTCATGACTGGGATGCCAGCAGTAG
This sequence comes from Esox masquinongy, assembly GCA_016801175.1. NCBI lineage: Eukaryota > Metazoa > Chordata > Actinopteri > Esociformes > Esocidae > Esox > Esox masquinongy. The sequence continues at coordinate 27,505 of JACXGI010004243.1, forward strand.
ATTTCAGGAGCAGGACATGACATCCTCTTTGTGACTAATGACCAAGGTAAGGGCATGTACACCTACTGGTATGTGATAGACCTATCTGGTTCCAATGATTTTGGTCATAATGTCTCTTTTGTATTGTCATAATACTGTATTGTGTCAGTTCAAGTATTGAAACAGGTTGGTCATAACGCTATCATGACATTTTCATAAACTTTATTTTGTCAGTTCAAATAAAGTGACACAGGATGGTCATAATGCTATCATGACATTTTTATAAGCTGTATTTTCTCAGTTCAAGTAAAGTGACACAATGTTTAGTTATTTATTCAAAATAAAATGAAAGGAGTGTCATGGCACATGACTTTCTATAGTATTTAAAATCTACACTATAACATCAATTGTATGACTAGTGTCTGGTGGGCGGGAGCTAAGTTCGAGGGTGATGTCATTGGCTAGTTTGCCAGCCTTTCTTACAACAAGCATGGTCTCCTTTTGTCTAAAGTTAAGGCATAACACATATATATACACCAATCAGCCATAACATTATGACTACCTGCCTAATATTGTGTAGGTCCCCCTTTTGCCACCAAAACAGCCCTGACCCATCAAGGCATGGACTCCACTAGACCTCTGAAGGTGTGCTGTGGTATCTGGCACCAAGACGTTCGCAACAGATCCATCAAGTCCTGTAAGTTGCAAGGTGGGGGTCTTCATGGATCGGACTGGACTTGTTTATCCAGCACATCCCAAAAAATGCTCAACTGGATTGAGATCTGGGGAACTTGGAGGCCAAGTAAACACCTTGAACTCATTGTTGTGTTCCTCAAAGCATTCCTGAACCATAACTGCTTTGTGGTAGGGTGCATTATCCTGCTGAAAGAGGCTAATGCCATCAGGGAATACCGTTGCTATGAAAGGGTGCACATGGTCTGCAACAATGCTTAGGTAGGTGGTACGTGTCAAAGTAACATCCACATGAATGGCAGGACCCAAGTTTTCCCAGTAGAACATTGCCCAAAGCATCACACTGCCTCCGCCGGCTTGCCTCCGTCCCATAGTGCATCCTGGTGCCATGTGTTCTCCAGGGAAGCGACGCACACGCCATCCACATGATGTACAAGGAAACGTGATTCATCAGACCAGGCCACCTTCTTCCATTGCTTCATGGTCCAGTTCTGATATTCACGTGCCCATTGTAGGCGCTTTCGGCAGTACAGGGGTCAGCATCGGCACCCTGATTGCCCTGGAGCTACGCAGCCCCATACGTAACAAATTGTGATGCATTGTGTGTTCTGACACCTTTCTATCAGTACCAGTATATATTTTTTCAGCAATTTGAGCTACAGTACCTCATCCGTTGGATCAGACCACACGGCCCAGCCTTCGCTTCCCATGTGCATCAATGAGCCTTGGCCATCCATGAACCTGTCGCCGGTTCAACGCTTTACTTTCCTTGGACCACTTTTGATAGGTACTGACCACTGCAGACCGGGAACACCCCATAAGGGCTGCAGTTTTGCAAATGCTCTGACCCAGTCGTCTAGCCATCACAATTTGGCCCTTGCCGAAGTTGCTTAGATCCTTACGCTTGCCCATTTTTCCTGCTTCTAACACGTTTTTCCTGCTTCATGCACCGGTCCCCAGCCCAGAGCCCCCTGTAACATTTCCCTGTCCGGTACCTCCGGAGGCGATGGCGTTTCTCAAGGGCACATATCATTATATTAACTTTTTTATACTGTATTGCTTTTGTTTCCACATTGCATTTTCATGCTTTGTTACTTAAGCTAGCTATCTTCCACAGTTCAAATCTTTAGCAAATGAGCAAGATCCCACGTTACACCCAGGGTTGCCATATATCACTGACATTATACTACCCAACCACCTGCGGACTCCACAAAAACTGCACAAACGCTACTTCTTCTATAGAACCCAATCAGCATGTGGCAACACTGTTAACAGTCCCACGGTCACATATTGGTCATCATACAAATGCATCATGGAATAACAAAACAAATATAGATGTTTATCTCTTCAATGTCAACTAAATATTATCTTGCAAAAAGTCATAATACCATTTTATTTTGCTTGCAAAATTTTTGGATATAAATGGATATAAATATGTTGTCCCACTGCATATTAAATGTTGAAACACGTTTTGCTTAGTCACACGACCAAACACTCAGTAATGTCTTACTGTATGAGCAAGCGGAGGCTTGTTGTTTTCTTGGCAACATATCATATAGGTCACACAATATTAGGCTATTAAATATGCAAATAAGCCATTTTTATGCGCCACCTGGTGGAGACTTGCAGCTTTAAAAAATAAAATAAAAATGGGGGATAGCGCGTCTGGCAGAAATTCAGGCAAAATATCTTTAAATTCACTTTTCCAGTGCTTATTTTTACATTAAAATACTGTGGGATAAAGCATGCATACCCAGAAGCATTCCTAAAAGGAGCTTCCTGTAAATTTATCGAGTGCCACGAAAAAAGTTTTTTGGTACCTCTGGGTCAAATTGACCCCTTCCAGGCGTTCCTAGTGTGAAATAGCCTAGTACCTGCAAAACACCAGTCTCAACAAAAACAGTGAAGAGGCGACTCTGGGATGCTGGCCTTCTAGGCAGAGTTGCAAAGAAAAAGCCATGCCTCAGATATGGCCAATAAATAGAAACGGTTAAGATGGGCAAAGGAACACAGACAGAGTAAGATTGGAAGTCATGGACAGACACATCTAAGTTTGAGGTGTTCAGATCACAAAGAACAACATTCATGAGACGCAGACCAACTGAAAACATGTTGGAGGAGTGCCTGACACCATCTGTCAAGCATGGTGGTGGGAATGTGATGATCTGGGGTGCATTGGTGGTGGTAAAGTGGGGGATTTGTACTAGGTAAAAGGAGTCATGTAGAACATAGGCTATCAATCCATTTTGCAATGCCATGCCATACCCTGTAGATGGCACACGATTGGAGACAATTTCCTCCTACAACAGGACAATTGCCAAAAGCACAGCTCCAAACTATACAAGAACTGTTTAGGGAAGAAGCAGTCAGATGGCTTTCTGTCTATAATGGAGTGGCCAGCTCAGTCACCAGATCTCAACCCTATTGAGCCGTTGTGGGAGTAGAATTATCTAATGGTACATAACCCAGATAGCACTCATACATCTTGCCAATGTCGGCATAAGATCGGAAGATCGAAATCGGTTTAGAGTGGAGGTCGGCTGTAAGTGTGAACGATCGAAAGAAATGTGTTGCCAGGAAATGGGTCTGCGATGGGTGTTTCTATGCGTTTACTCTGTACAATCCTGTGCGGTCTTTTCCGTGGTCATGTATTTCCTGACCTAAGTCCGATACAGACCTCATCCGGTGACAAGATAGTTTTGCTACAAAACAATTTTCATAGAACATAAGGTGAGTACACAAACCCTATCTCGAAATCTAGTTAGCTAGCTTAGTTATATGCATAGGTAAGCAAATGTGTTTCTATCTAATGTGAACATGCACAGTGTACCTAGCTAGCTAGCTAACTAGGGCCTAGTCCACATGTGCACTGGCATTTTTTAAAACGGGGGCTTTCTATGCGTTTTGGACTTTCGTCCAAATGCAAACTGCGTTTTAGGTAACTGAAAACGGACCTTTTGAAAAACTCCTTTCAGGGTGAAGATATTCAGAAACTCCATTTTCAGTGTTTTCAGGGAAAATTGAGATTTTGGCTTGTAACGTCAGTGTGCCTCTTTTATCTCCTGTTTGACGTCAGACTGTGCGCCGTTCTCTTTTGTTTTACATGAGGCAATTTTGTGCAATTGCGGACGTAGCCAAAATAGTGCTGGTTTTAATCTTGCTAACAGGACTTTACATGTTTACCCAAATGTACAGTTACTCTCCCACTGTGTTGAGGAACCAAAGACAAAGGAGTGGTATTCCGACGGTCTTGCATAGTGGCCCCCTTATGCTGACAAAGCCCGAATTTTAAACACATTGTTCGGAAGATCTCTCCACAACCAGCCAAAGGATGGAAGCAATATCCAGCACGAGTACTCTTTGAAACAGGTAATATTCTGTGTACAGCCGTATTTATTTTTTAGGTGTATGTACTTGTAATACTACACATACATGATATTTTTATTACCTTCATTAACTGTGCATGGTCCTTGTCATCTGTTACAGACTATTTTCACAAGATTGCAGAGCGGTGGGAAAAGTCATGTGTGACATCAGACCTCAACACTGACCAGGAGCAAGAATGCCAAAGAGGCCGACAACATATCAAGTGAGAAAATATTAGTTTTTTATTTCATTACTTTAGCCTGATGTAGGAAACTATCAAGTCATATCTGTGTAAAATATATCCAAATAGACAATTACTCTAGTAAAATATATATGGAATAAAATAATCTGGTAAAAAAACCTTTTCAACTAATTTGTTGTTTTTTCATATATAAATCAACTAGACTCCGGTCATCATCCTCCTCAACAGCCTCAGGAGGAGGAAGGTCATCTTCCTTCGAACACGTTTCAACCATACCTCTCTACTAAAAAGAAGGAAAGGCAAGGAGGCTCCTCTTAAAGCCAATCCTCCATTGGTTGTGAGAGCAAAGACAAACCACCAGAATGAAATCAGTAGTGGCAAGTGTCACAGAAGGGGCAACAGGGTCAGATATGAAGTAACATTATACTAATTTTGTTGTTTGTTCTTTAAGTCACTAGCCATCCAGGTCCACGTTCTAGCCAACTGAGTGGAGCTGGTTCACAGGCCAGACCAAATCACAGGCCAGGCCAGGCCAGACCTAATCATGGTCAGACCAGACCAGCATCTGAACGGAATGAACTTAAATAGACATGGTGATTAACCAGAACACAGGTGTGCACAATGAACATACACATGCCACGATCCAGGGCCGCATGGAAACCAGAGCATGGCACCTGGACCGTGACACAGTTTGACCACTATTTTCATATCTTCTGTTTGTGTCCCAACAGCAAGTTGGAGGCCAGGAGTGGAGGTCCAACCTACAACTTCAAGTCAAATGGAAGAAAGTAACGCTCTTGGAAGTAGGTTGAATGACTATAACACAAAACAACAGTCCTGTAGTCCTGTTATACTTTCAATGTTACTCAGTCCTGTCCTTGTCTCTTCTCCTAGCTCCAAGACCTTGTTTTCTGACCTGTGAGCAACATGTCCCACCAAACTCTACAGGTACTTGTTTAACATTATAAATAAAATGACTGGAGGGTCTCTTGGAAATAGTTTTAAAGACTTCGCACCTACTTCAAACACTTGATTCAAGTAAAATGTTAGAGTAGTATGACAACAGTACAAATGTGCAGTTTTAATGCTTTGTTTGCATTTCAGACCTCAAAGTTGTCCTCAACCGGGGACAGAAGCAAACCGTGTGGTGTGTGTTCGTGAAGGTCTTCACACCGGACTTGGCAACCCAACTGAACTGGTGCAGGAGGGGGCAGAAGACTGTCATCCGGTCAATGCCACTGAAGGATGCTATTATGTGTAAGTTCAACACTTGCTTATTTTTATAAAAGTTAAACATTGGTGGACAAAACCAACTCATCATAGGAAATGTGGATGCTGCCCATACTTCAGTGTTTCCTCTGGAAATGTTTCTTGCTGTGGTGGGAATGTTGTTGAGCGGGGCCACCCTCCATCTATTCTCTCTTCCCTCCCCTCAATCTCTTTCCTTCTTCATTTCCTCTTCTGTTATCTCCACCTCTTCTTTCCTCTCTTCTATCCTCTGTTCCACAATGGTCTACTCTCCCCTCTTTCATGTACCTTGTTGGCTCTCTACTTTCTGTACCACTCTGTCCCTCATTATCAAAACTGTCTCCCCTGCCTACTGAAGTAATGCGTGCACTTCTTATAAAAACACAGAGCATATCCTTGAGATGTTAATAAGAATTTCTCCTAATTAATAAGGTTATTCAGATTCAAGTAAATTCATCATTTAATCCAACTTTAAAGTAGCCTGACACTTGTCCCTGCTCCCCCATTCACTTTTGTTGCAACAGCTTAAACTATTTACTCTTGAAGTAAATCACATTGAAAACCGATAGATTTATGTTGCATTTAATGTTGGATGAACAATCATGGATAAGCATGGAAATAGTACTGGTAGCTAGCCAAACTTGCTTTACCTAACATCTGTGTTTCTCAGTACGTGTCAATATAACTGGGCATACAAATGTGGCAGCAATATTGATAGCTACATCTTCTGGTGACTGGCCTTATCTCTCTATCACGTGTTCCTCTGATGCCTGGCCCGATCCTTTCGTCTCCTTCCTGCTGGCAAACACTCTGAAATCATTTGTTTAGCGTAAGGAGAACAAGAGTTGTTTTGATGCGATCAGGACGTCTGTTTTCCTGTTTCAACTCATTTGCTTAGAGCGTATTGGTAGCTCTGACTATGACAGTGTGATCTGCGTTTCTCAAATTGCATGCAGAAAATCGCTCAACGCACTACATACCCATAAGAACGGTTTTGTACACTGAAAAATTGTGTACACTGTCTAACAAAACATTTAGATTTTTTTTCTTTACGTGGCGCCATCACGTTAAAATGAATGCAACATAATCACTGCCATACTTACTGCAATCGCTTCATATTTCGCTTCATACTTCTTTCAGGTTCTGTTCTTAAAAACCCACGTTTGCCAGGAATTACTGAGGCCGAGGTTGAAAGGGCAGTTCAAAACTGGCTCAGGCTGAGCCAAGACTGACTCGGGAACGGCAGCTGGAGGGAGAGACCTGCGGAAGAAGAGGACAATTTATATAATGCACAATTGTTGGGTGTTTTTGTTTAGGCTTCTTTTGTTTTTTCTATGTTTGTTAAATTGTACATTCTGTAAATAAAGTTCATACCTCAGTCTTTATCTTGTCTCTTCACTTTACATCAACAGGAAATTTATAAAATGTCGGCAGTAGAAAAATTAAACGTTGGCTGTAGAGCTATTAAATGTCAAACATCGGCGGAGAAGCGGGAAGCATCGTTCAAACATCGGTGGAAGAGAAAAATCTACGTCTCCTTGACGTCTTGCCGATGAGCAGCCGATGTCTATACTGCATTCCGCTGACATCTCGTGTGTATGTTGGGCCGACATCGCTAAGACGTATGTGTGTTATCTGGGAAGAAGTGCCCATCAAGCCAATCCAAACTGTAGGAGGTGCTTCAGGAAGCATGGGTTGAAATCTCTTCAGATTACCTGAACAAATTGATAACTTGAATGCCAAAGGTCAGCAAGGCTGAAATTGCTGCAAATGAAGGATTCTTTGACAAAAGCAAGTTTAAAGGACAATCATTATTTCAATGAATGCTGCGAGCAGCGTTTCAGGGGGCCAAGTGGGGCATAGGAAGCATCTCACTACATGCTCTCACTTGAGAAATAAATTTTGCTGTATAAAAATGCCCAGTGCCGCTAAGGTCAGGATGTCCAATCGAAGAAGAGGAAATCAAAATTAAAAAAGACCTTGAAACCAGAAAAGGAAGCAGGCAACCCTAGTTCAGCTGATTAAAAGGGTTGAATATTGTCGCTGGCAGGTTTCAATCCCTGGTTTTCTATGTGGTAGACTGTCTTTAACCATTACGCTATTTAACAGCGGAATGCAACTTTTACCTCAGCCATTACATTTTTGCTGAAATAACGTGGACAACAGAACATTTATTAACGGAACTAAAGAGTAGTCTTGTACAAAGATTGCTGTAGATGGCTAGCTAATAGCTATACAGCCTACTTATAACGAAAACAATGACTCCAATCACTCGATGGCTGATTTGTTTCTTTGGAAAACAATAACAGTATAAAAGGGTCACGTAAAACAGTTATTCTCTTAAATAAATGAGAATCATGGTATTACAGAGGGGATATATATACTGTTGTGTGAAGGCTGAAAAGTACCTGAAAAGAGTGGATAAACATGGATAGTGGATAAACATTTCTGAAATACTAAATTTGGAACCTCTGAGAGGGGAATCGAACCAGGGCCAGAATATTGAAAAACAGGGATGTTCCCACTACACCACAGGGGCTGTAGATAGTCATTACAGCTAAATATATGAGAATCATGGTATTACAGAGGGGATATATATTGTTGTGTGAAGGCTGAAAAGTACCAAGTGGATAAACATTTCTGAAATACAGAATTTGGAATTTCTGAGAGGGGAATCGAACTGAGGTCATAATGTCGAAGGACCGGGACGTTCCCATTACACCAAAGGGCCTGCTTGTAGTCAGCACTCCTCCGAATAGTCTTCAGGGGTTGTGGTCTATATTACCCCAAAAAGCATAGATGGATGCATACTTTATTGTGAAAGTCCACCAGAGACATTCACAATATAATCATAAACCGTTTTGTTTTAGGCTTGCTATAACATAGCTACTGAAAGTTGTAGCCAGCGAAGTTTTTGTCTATTCTGAACCAACACTAATGCGTAATCTGTTATGTCTGCAGTGAGGCTGGAACACCGGTCAGCTGCATGGCAGTCTGTGTCTCTCACCACTACGCTATTTAACAAGGGATAGCCTGTCATTCACTCCCTCACTTACTCAGTTAGAGACATTCGCTCTTCTTGGCTGGCTTCGCTTACGCGGTCTAGCAAAAACCATGTGTGTATAGAGTGGAGAATATGTGTATGTGTAAACATATGGGACATAGCGTTTGTGGGGGAGCAGTGTGGTTTCTTGGATGAAAATAGGAATGTCTGTATGCTGTGTGACAGGAGAATGTGTGATTTTATGTGGAGATATAAGAGAGTGTGTAAAGAAAGACGAGATAAAGTGTATTTGGAGGGAGGGAGTAGAGGGCAGGGTAGGAATGGCATTTTAACAGGGGTGTGTAGACTTTTTATATCCACAGTATATGTATGTATGTGTGTATATGTACAGGGGATATAAAAAGTCTACACACCCCTGTGAAAATGCCAGGTTTTTGTGATGTAAAAGAATGAGACTAAGATAAATCATGTCCGAACTAGTGAGCACTCCCTCTTATAATTGGGGATATGGCTGTGTTCAGAATTAACCAATCACATTCAAACTCATGTTAAATAGAAGCCACTACACACCTGCCATCATTTGAAGTGACTCTGATTAATCACAAATAAAGTTCAGCTGTTCTAGTAGGATTTTCCTGACATTTTCTTAGTTGCATCTCAGAGCAAAAGCCATGGTCCGCAGAGAGCTTCCAAAATATCAGAGGGATGTCATTGTTGAAAGATATCAGTCAGGAGAAGGGTACAAAAGAATTTCCAAAGCATTAGTTATACCATGGAACACAGTGAAGACAGTCATCATCAAGTGGAGAAAATTTGGCACAACAGAGACATTACCAAGAACTGGATGTCCCTCAAATTGATGAAAAGACGAGAAGAAAACTGGTCAGGGAGGCTTCCAAGAGGCCTACAGCGACATTAAAGGAACTGCAGGAATTTCTGGCAAGTACTGGCTGTGTGCTACATGTGACAACAATCTCCCGTGTTCTTCATATTAATGGGCTATGGGGTAGGATGGCAAGACTGAAGCCTTTTCTTACAAAGAAAAACATCCAAGCCCGGCTGAAGTTTAGTAGATCTACTGCAGATGTAAAGTGAAGAGACAAGATAAAGATTAAGGTATGAAGTTTATTTACAGAATGTACAATTTAACAAACATAGAAAAAACAAAAGTAGCGTAAACAAAAACACCCAAACAATTGTGCATTATATGCTAACATTCTGTCCCCTGGTTAAAGGACAACTTTGAGGTCTGAAATGCAAACAAAGCATTAAAATTGCACACTCGTACTGTTAGGGTTTGTCATACCACTCTAACATTGTAGTTGAATCAGGTCTTTGAAGTAGGTGTGAAGTCTTTAAAACTATTTCCAAGGGGCCCTCCAGTCATTTAAATTACAACACTATGCCCTATTCTGATGTGGTAATGTTAAAAAACAAGTACCTGTAGAGTTTGGTGGGACACGTTGCTCACAGGTCAGAAAACAAGGTCTTGGAGCTAGGAGAAGAGACAAGGACAGGACTGAGTAACATTGAAAGTATAACAGGACTACAGGACTGTTTTGTGCTATACTCATTCAACCTACTTCCGACAGTGTTACTTTCTTCCATTTGACTTGAAGTTGTAGGTTGGACCTCCACTCCTGGCCTCCAACTCGCTGTTGGGGCACAAATAGAAGATATCAAAGTAGTGTTCAAGGTGTGTCATGGCCCAGGTGCCATTCTCTGGTTTCCAATCGGCCCTGGATCGTGGCATGTCTATATGCATGTTCATTGTGCGCACCTGTGTTCTGGTAGGTTAATCACAATATCTACTTAAGTTCATTCCTTTCAGTCATTCCTTGTCTGTCATTGTTGGAAGTAGACCCCTGTTGCGTGTTTGTCATTTTATATTTGCCTAGTGAATTTGTGTTGTATATTACGCGTCATTACGTGCCTTATATCTTTGGCTTTCTTGCTCCTGGTCAGTGTTGAGGTCTGATGTCACACTTGACTTTTCCCACCGCTCTGAAATCTTGTGAAAATATTCTGTAACAGATGACAAGGACCATGCACAATTAATGAAGGTAATAAAAATATTATGTATGTGTAGTATTACAAGTACATACACCTGAAAAATAAATACGGCTGTACACAGAATATTACCTGTTTCAAAGAGTACTCGTGCTGGGTATTGCTTCCATCCTTTGCTTGGTTGTGGGGAGATCTTCTGAACAATGTTTAAAATTTTGGCTTTGTCAGCAAAAGGGGGCCACCATGCAAGACCATCAGAATACCACTCCTTTGCCTCTGTTCCTCAACACAGTGGGAGAGTAACTGTACATTTGGGTAAACATGTTAAGTCATGTTAGCTAGATTAAAACCAGCACTATTTTGGCTACGTCCGCAATTGCACAAAATCTCATGTAAACAAAAGAGAATGGCGCGCACTCTGACGTCAAACAGGAGATAAAGGGGCATGCTGACTTTACAAGCCAAAATCTGTTTTCCCTGTAAACACTGAAAATTTAGTTTCTGAATATCTTCACCCTGGAAAGAGTTTTTCAAAAGGTCCGTTTTCAGTTACCTAAAACAGTTTGCGTTTGGACGAAAGCCAAATCTCAAAGAAAACCCCCGTTTTAAAAAATACCTGTGTACGTGTGGACTAGGCCTTAGTTAGCTAGCTAGCTAGGTAAACTGCGCACGTTGTTGTAGTTCACATTATTAGATAAAAACACAATTTGCTTACCTACGCATATAACTAAGCTAGCTAACTAGATTTTGAGATAGAGTTTGTGTTCTCTACTTATGTTCTATGAAAATTGCAAAACTATCTTGTCACCGGATGAGGTCTGTATCGGACTTAGGTCAGGAAATAAATGACCACGGAAAAGACTGCGCAGGATTGTGCAGAGTAAACGCATAGAACCGCCCATCGAAGACCCATTTCCTGGCAACACATTTCTTTCAATTGTTCACACTTACAGCCGACCTCCACTCGACGCTCTAAACCGCTTTCGATCTTCCGATCAGACGTATGTGTGCTATCTGAGTAATATCTAATTTGGTCGTCCTGCCACTCGATTAACACCCATTTGTCTTTGTGTGAAACATGGAGAAATCATTATGGGTTGTAAATCCCTGAGACCGTTGAGAGTAATTTTGCTGTTTAATGCAAGTAAATGGTTTACGGCATGTTAACCAATGTACTGTTATTGATAGCAAACGTTAGTAACATTACTAGCTAGCTAGCTAGATACTTCGGCAGTCACTAGCACTACTTGGCCAACGTTAGTTTGCTAAGTATTCTAGATAAGCTAGACAATTACATACACCAGCTAACGTTAAATTAAACAAAATGAATACTTACTGGACTATCTGGACAATGTTTTGATGTACAATACTTTAGCGGTATAGCTGGAAAAGAACATAGTTAAAAGCAAAAGACAAAAAGACGTTACCCGCTTGACTTCTTATACCTGTGTGACTCGGTCTTATCAAGTCGCGTGACCCGTACAACATTTACGCACAAGCAACACCTGCACGCAAAATAATAAGCAGCGAGTCAGCTTTTGGGAAGAACATCTGTTAGGCTTGCTGTAACGAGAGAATACTGCAGTACATGTTTGCAAGGTCATAATAAGGCACATAAGAGATGAAAAGATGAGGCAGTATAATTCTCCCAGAGCTTAATTTATTTATTGTATTTCAACACAAAATAGCATGAAAAAACAGTCATAGTATTGTGCCTAATTAAAATGGGGGTAACATTACAGTTTTGGATTGTTTTCATATTTTTGTCTTGATTAATTTATTTCTGTACTATCAGCTGTATTAAAGCCTTTTCCAAACGTAACTAGTGCTAGTTTAAAATTCTGAGTAAGTCAATAAAAAATACTAGCCCAGATACTATGGTTCGTACTTAGTGTCATTGAAGTCGACCTGCATAATATTACATAGTTAATATTACACAATATTATAATATAGCATTAGCAGATGACAGGAATTTGCATATTCACATAGCCTGCAGGATTATCAAAATCCTTAAGCTTTTAGTCCTGCAGTAATTGCCATATCCTCCTGCTGGTATATTAAAATTGTGTAAGTTGTAATTTGAAATCCTGCAGGATTTGGTTCAGCAGGAATCACCATATCCTGCAGGAATAAAAAATCCTGCAAGTTTTGGTCCTGCAGAATTCCTGCATGAATTGCAATGGTTGTGCAGGATTCTCAAAATGTCTGTAGGATATGTCATACACATGCAGGAGCATCAGGGAGATTTCTGGCAGGTTTTTGGCAGTCCTTCAGGATTCCTGCAGGACACCTGCATAATTCCTTCACAACAGATGAAATTCCTGCAGGATTCCTGTGGGACTTTTTTGTAAGGGAACAACAGCTATACAAATTCTACATAAACTGTTAACAGTATTGGACTGTTCTTCAGCATTGGCAACTATGAAATATATTGAAGGATAGCATCCAAAAACTTTTCATATTTTAAATAGAGCAAATGCTTTCATCTGAGGATGATCTCCACAAGAAATACCACGGCCTTGACTGTGCATATTGTATGAAGCAAAGCATTTGCAACATGACATCTGCGATTCGCTGTTCAAAGTGGTCTTGGTACTTTTATTTTTTGGCCAATGTAGTAAACATTCAACATTTTAGTTATTAAAAATGTTATTGTTTTGGTGAGGTTTTGTATTTTTATTTTAAAATCAAATGAATAAGGCCAAGCACAGTTTTTTACATTTAGGCCTACTTGTTTTCATTTTGTCTATTATTTGTATAACGTAATTGTATGCTGTAATTGTTTTGGTGGAGTTTAGTATTAATATTTTAAAATTAAAATAAGGCAAAGTGCAATTCTATTTAAATTTCTTTGTTTATAATTATTTACTATTCATTTGTATTACTTACACTACCGTTAATGTTTTGGTGAGATTTTGAATTTCTTTAATGCGCATTATCTAATTAGGAAATATGGTTGGACACTTGGTAATGACAAAATTCGACAGTATTGGTCAAAATATGTTACACACGATTGAGTGTTTTTTCCTTCAGTCAGATCTGATGTGACAAATAAGCAACGGAAACGCATTGGTCTATTAAATAATAATATTGTGAAATTAGGCTACATTATGGTGCATTGCAAAACAATTCTAAACTAGATTTAAACATAGCCTACTGAAAGTTAGAAGCAAACAAGTTTCAGTAAATTATCTTTCTGCAGAGCTGTCAAGCTCTGACATCCTATGAAAATGGACATAACTCACATGGTAGGCTATTTCATTGGCTTCAAAATCCCTTATTCAGATTGGAAACATGATTTTTGAATCAAAATACTGTGCAAAAAGATCGTTGTCTATAAAAATATTTGCGATCTGGCTCAAATTATTTCGATCAGGCAATTATGTAATAATTGCGACAGCCCTGGGGTAGCCTATATATATATGCTCATTTCGCAAAGATTGTGAAGAGTTCATTCTGCTGACTAATTTAAAAAACTTTTGTTGGATCATAGAGTTTGTGTTTTATTGCTGTTTAAATGTAGGCTATTATATGGCTATTTAAAATATGTCCGGTAGCAGGTTCTTTATGGCCGGAATTCTCTAATTTTACCGGCCATATTGGCCATCAAAAAAAGTATAGCGTAAACTGGTGATAGGCCTAATATAAAGGCTAACCTCATTGGGCTTAACCAACTTTTGAAAGCGATTTCAAAAGTTTTTTTAAGTAGGCTAGTCTATACTTCCGTGGCTTAGTACTATTACCTGTCTCTTATTGAGTCAGCCCCCCCCTCCACCCCCCCTCCGGACTCCAGCCCATCTACTGTGCTCTCCTCTCCCATGGTTGCTTCTGCCCCGATCACCTCCTGCTCCTCTGTGACCATCTCTGGTGACCAAGTCATGAGGGAGCTGAAGGGATTATGTCCATCCAAGGCTGCGGGCTTGACTGCATCCCTGACTTGACTGCCCAAGGGTGCTCAGGTCTTGTGCTCCCCAACTATGTGGAGTATTACAACACATCTACAACATGAGCTTGGGACTGGGAAGGGTTCCTGTGCTTTGGAAAACATCCTGCCTAGTTCCTGTACCTAAGAAGGCACGTCTCAGTGCCTCCAATGACTACCGACCAGTAGCATTGACCTCCCAGGTTATGAAGACCTTTGAGAGACAGGTCTTGGTGGCCTTGCGCCCGCTGGTTAAGTCTTCTCTGGACCCTTTACAGTTTGCTTACCAGGCTCAGACCGGGGTGGATAAATACCTGCATGAACCAAAATTGTTTATAATTAAACCAAGATAAAACAAAGATTATTGTGTTTGGGAACAAAAATAAAAGAACTAGTATTAGTAAAGAGCTGGATTCTCGGGCCCTAAAAACCATGGACCAAGTGCGTAATCTTGGTGTTCTGATAGATTCAGACCTCACATTTAACAGTCATATCAAAGCGATCACCAAAACAGAATTCTACCATCTTAAAAATATAGCAAGTATTAAGGGCCTGGTGTCCCAAAAAGACCAAGAGAAGCTCATCCATGCTTTTATCTATAGTAGGGTTGACTATGTAGTGGCCTCTTAACTGGAATCCACAAAAAGACTGTAAAACAGCTGCAGCTCATTCAGAATGCTGCTGCTAGAATGTTAACCAGGACCAAGAGAACAGAGCATATCACTCCGGTTCTTAAATCTTTGCACTGGCTTCCAGTCAGTTACAGAATAGATTTCAAAGTGGTGCTTTTGGTGTATAAATCACTGAATGGTTTAGGCCCCGAATACATTTCCGATATGTTCGAAGAATATAAACCGAGCAGGGCTCTTAGATCCATGCACTCATGTCAGCTAGTAGAGCCCAGAGTCCAAACTAAACATGGTCAAGCGGCATTTAGCAGTTATGCTGCACACAACTGGAATAAACTACCAGAAGATCTTAGACGTGCCCCAAATGTTTTAAATCCAGGTTAAAAACACTTCTCTTTTCACGTGCCTATGACTGAGCGCTTAAACTTAACCGCACTGTTTAGCCTTACAGCTTTTATAGCTTCCTATGTTTTTATCACATTTTTATTCTATTTCTATTTTCTTATTTTATGTTTTATTATTATGATATTTCTCTCTTTCTTTGATTTATTTTATAAAATTTCTATTTTGCTATCTTTTACCAATCATAATGCAAGTTGATGCTATCAGAGGAATAACCTCTGTGTGAATGTAACAATCTGCTGATGACGGACAATGCACGTTCTTGTGCTGTTGTTTAGACATCGATGTAGGGTATTACATCGAAAAGGACTGACGAGTTTATCCAAGCGCTGGAGCGCGAGGATTGAGATACCGAGGTGGTACAGTAAATAGTTATGGTAACTGTAATTCATTGAGGATGAATATAAAATGCATGTACTGACATGGCATAAATGTCCCCCTGGAAAGAGCCAAGGAAGACATTGATGCAAAGGTTATCTCACAAAGGGACTGACGGGTTCATCCTAGCGCTGGAATGCGAGGATTGAAATACCGGGGTGTTGAAGTTCATGCTGTCCCCCTGGAGACAGCTGAGTTAAAGAAACAATCTGACTGTTTTAATTCTATTGCATTTTTTTATTTCTTTTATTTTCATTGTAAAGCACATTGAATTGCTTCTATGTATGAATTGTGCTATAAAAATAAACTTGCTTACTTGCTTGCCTAACTGCCGATTTCATCTGCTTTCCAGTAAAATGAGATCCCTGATCACTGTCGTTGGAGTACGGCAACCCCACCTACAAAACACTTCAGTTATCAGTAGTTCTGTTGTAGCCACACGACAAGGGAAAGCCTCCACACACCTAAAGAAAAGATCCACTATTACAAGAACATATTTATAACCACAACTGTTGGGTAATGGGCCAATGAAATCAATCTGGAGATGCGTAAACGGTCCTACATGTTGGGCATGTCCTATGGCAATCTTTTTCTTACCAATATTGGGTTTGGTCTTTAGGCATGTTAAACAGCGCGCAACCCGATCTTTACAGTCTCTCTTCATGTCTGGCCAATACCAAGTCTGCGATAGTAAGTATTTTGTTTTAGCTGCCCCGAAATGTCCGGTCTGGTAATACAGATCTATCAACTCAAACCAATATACGGAAGGAGCGACTACCAAATTATTCAGAACCCATACTCCGTTATCCTGTTGTGCTGCACCCATGCGTTTCCACATCTCCTTATCCTCCATCTTGTCATGCATGTAACCCTCTACTAGTTCCTCCTCTGAAGCTGTTCTATCATGTACTGGGAATATGGGAGCAACATTAGCAAAGGGCAATTTAGCTGCATTCCTGGCAGCATAGTCAGCAAGCGCTCTCTAGCCAATTGGTCAGTGAAAGGACTGTGCCCTGTGATTTTACATACGGACACCTGCTTGTTGCTTAAACCTGCACATTTGTCCATTATTTGTAAAACAACATCTTTATGACTAATGGGCACCTCACCAGTTGTTAAATATTTTAGGTACCACATTGTATGCATATGCATTGTGTGTATAAACATTAACAACTGCTTTCCCAGCATAACCCAGAGCAGTGCTGATGGCCTAGAGCTCAGCCACCTGGGCACCGTCAGTCGACAGAGAACCCACAGAATTGGTATCACCTCTCACCCCCCTAATGACCGCCCAACCAGTGACACGGTGGTCATCAATGTAGTAGGAGCTGCTGTCAACATAGAGGTCCACAGCGTCAGCAAAAGGTTAATCAGAGATGGAATAGCCATTCTGCACCAAGATGTTTTCACAGCGGTTGTGCAGGGCCCCCGTATTTGGCATCAGGGCTGCTGGATTCAACCTGGTGTCGGTATGAACATGGATGTGTGGTGCAGTCAGTGGTTTCCCACCTGGCGTGCCTCTGGTTAGAAATAGACGTGAGCCAGAAACAGTTATATCCATGCAGACCAACATGATTCCTGATAATGAAAGTATTTTCAAGAATCAACATGCTTGAGCGCTGGGGACGAGACTAAGGCAGTTTTCAGGAGCGTAAAGGATTCCTCCATCTCCGGAGACCAATCGACTGGAATGGAGCCAGGCAACCCCCCCCCCCCCTTTATTGCATCATTCAGTGGTTTGGCCAAGTCACAAAATTCAGGGATATAACAACGGTTGTAGTTAAACAGAACCACAACCAGCGTAGGAATTTCACGATGGCCTTCGCTCTGGCCGTGATGCCCTGAAAATCATTGCACACCTACGGCCACCATGGCCTTTGTGCCCGTGCTACTGTCAAAATCTCGCGGTCAGCAGTCGGTTTGTTTGTAAGTTTGTTTGTAGTTCGCAACTGAGAACAACCACAAGAACGGACTACATGCACGTAAGCAAGCTAGCTATCAATCAATAAATGGCAGATGTAGTGCTTAGCTGAATCTAACTTGGAAGGTGCGTTCATGAGCAACTGGGAACTGGGAAAGTTCCGACCTTCAAGTGGGAGAATACCGGAGAATAGACCTGAACGCTTTTTGAGAGCTCTGAGAAGTAACGTTAGATTTGACATCACTAGACATGGCAGCGCATGTGGTGAACATTGTAACAACGAAAAGTACTTTCTTTACGCACAAAAGTCACTAGACTTGTTTATTTAGGTCGTACTCTTTAGTGCAGGTGATAATGATGTTAAAAGATGCTTCGCGGTTTACTTTTGTGTTAATGAGGTAATGTTAGCCTTCTGGCTAGCTAGCCTTAACATTACTTAACAGTCTATACCGTTGACTGTTGTTTTCTTGTGAACAACTCTCAACTAAAACTTCTGAAATGAAAAACAGGATAACAGGAGGTGACAACAGAACAAATAGCACAAGCAACAACAGCATGGAAAATAGCGGGGCTATCACATTATCCCTGAGGGAGGCGACTAAAAACGTATTGCTCCCCGTAACATGTAAAAGCCAATCGGTGCTGGTGCTCAGGCCGGATAGGAACAGTCCAGAAGCTTTTGGTGAAGTCAAGGGTAGAGAACACCATGTGATGTGTACCCAGATCATTGAGAATCCTAGTGGGATTGGCAACCAGAGGGGTAGCTTTAGCAGTGACATCATTAAGAGCAGTGTAATCAATCGTAAGTCTGTCCGAAACATCCGGCTTTAAAATCAGCCGCATAGGGGAATTCGTAGGGCTGGTACACTTATGCACTACATCAACAGCATGCAACTTAGATACAATATCAATAGCAGCTTTAGCAGCCTCACTCCTGAGTGGGTACACACCTGGTGAACAAATGCATGACGGGCCGGACATCTCAACTGGAGGGATAGGACACCTGCTAATTTCGTTCTAAACCAGAGATTGGGAAAAGCAAACAAAGTAATTGAGCATGTTAGAACAGGGCGGCGGTGTCTGCATTGTGGCTGAAGACCGTTTGGAGGAGGAAGGCTTTTCAAGGGGAACAGATGTCACATGATCAGTCATATGGATCGCCAAACTGGATGTGGTCAAAAGAACATTTGCTTCTAGTCGCGATAAAATATCAACCCCCAAAACATTGCCCACCTGCTTTTTACCCACCCAAACTTGAACCGTCAGGGGAGGTATCGATGGGGACAAAATCAAGGGAACGGGAACAGAGAGCGTAAATGAAGAGGAACCAGATATACCAGAAAGGGTCATGGTTTGAGAAGGGTGCCAATTTAACAGGTTCAGAAGTACCAGTGATAGCGGCCACAGGTTTAACATTTTTAAGTTTCAAGCCAGATCTACACTGCTTATCCCTACAGAGTCTTAATCCGCGTATACGAGGATTTTGCACATTAGCATAAATTTGCATAAATAATCGAAAAAACTATAATCGATTAAAATCGTTTTTTTGGGGAATATATCTAGACATATTTGTGAAGCGTTCCGTTTGTGTTCCTATGGGAATCACCGCCTGAGAGGCGAGGGGAGAGGTGCACCAAAACTGACTGAGCGCATAGCGTACGTTTCCATAAAAAGGCTATAACTAGAATCATACGGCTGAATTTAGCTAATATCTAGGCATTCAAACACCAAGTGTCCACCGCTCACTGATCATATAGCGTACATGTCTATAAATATCCGTTACTGAACTGTAATAACTAGAATCGTACTTACCTAACAACTCCAACAAAGCCATCCGTACGTAGTTTGTATTCCTATGGGGACAACAGCCAAAAGTATAGTCCACAAAATGGTAATTGCAAAATGTAGGCTACATTTCTATGATTATCCAGAAAAGTAATCACTAGAACCATACGGCTGACATTAGCATAGATCTAGGCATTCTAACGAAGAGAACGGCACTAAGTTTGTGTTTCTAGGGCTAACACAGCCTGCGTGATAGGAAAAGGTAAAATGCCACCAAGTGCCCACCGATGACCGAGCGCGCACCCTACATTTCCACACATATCCAGAAAAGTAATCACTAGAATCTTATGGCTGACTTTAGCTTAGATCTAGGCATTCTTACAAAAATAATGGTATATAATTTGTGTCCCTTTGGCCAATTCAGTCCGCCTGGTAGATTTGGACCAAACCGGTCACCATTACACGTTGGATTATCCAAGTCTTCCTTTGTTTAGTTTTCACAAATGGCGCTTGTACCATGCTTATATTGGCTGGAGAAATGACCTATACAACGTTGGAATGATGGGACGTCATGGAGTTCACTCCCGTAGTGACGGTAAACAACGTGGCGCATCACTGATCACTGATCAATAATGGCGATTACTAACGCAGATTTTGTTCCGTTTATGCAAGATAGCTCTTTGTTTTCATCCAAAACGTTTTAGAACATATTTGAACGTAATCAAGAGGCCAAGGAAGGTTATTCTGTCCAGGAACACTTTCTACCAGGCAACGCACAATGACCATCCAGCTCAAACAGTTCTGACTGACGACCCATCCAGATAAGAAGTTAGTACATCGCTATTTATGATCTATAGCACCATATTACATTGTTTGTATTATAAAAATGATACAAAAATGTTCTTCTGTCAACATACTATGGGTATGTCTTTTGGTTTTAGGAAAAAATTTGGGTTTCATACTCATTTTTTTTAGGACAAGAAAATACAAACTTTGCTACTGATCCTCTGCTGCCATCTACATGGCCGTTTGGTGTCATTACACCTAATTTATCCAAAAATGCCTATCCCTATTTCATAAAATTCTGTTTCATCTCTAGGTTGAAGAACCAATATTATTTGGGGAACCTATATTTTTTACATAGTATAATTTTTTGTTATTAGTTTCAGCCTAAAGCAATGTAATATGACAATAAAGGCATGGAAATATCAGAAAATAACATAAAAACAAAACTTCATAATGGTTTAAACATTTTTTTATCATACTGTATTGCAGAAATGTTTTTTGTAAAACATTTTTTTGACTTTCCCACACGAGTTTTGTAAATAGTATCCCAGAAGTCTGTTTATATGTGTTTTTATTGTAGCTGAGGGGGTTGTGATTACCAGGATATACAATACTTAATGATACCTGTTACAGAAATGAATGTAGGACCCAAAATGTCCAAGTAGTGAAATCCAGCCGAAATCACCTCGGACCCTGGAGGGATTTATCCTGCATAGCTTTCTCTGCGCGAATGTACATGTCCCTCATTTCGTAATTCATGTTTGATTGTGCAGTATGTAAAATTACATAATTATCCAAGTCCTCAGGAG
Organism: Esox masquinongy; assembly: GCA_016801175.1. Classification (NCBI taxonomy): domain Eukaryota; kingdom Metazoa; phylum Chordata; class Actinopteri; order Esociformes; family Esocidae; genus Esox; species Esox masquinongy. The sequence goes on from JACXGI010004243.1 coordinate 48,639, forward strand.
CCCCCGTTACCTCTGTATAATCATGGTGGGCACGTGCAAATCTATCAGCATACGTGGAAAATGAATCAGTAGGGCCTTTATAATCTGATTTATAATGTGTATAACACCGTTGATACTCAGCTACGTCCTGAGGGTTATTGACATTCAGTGCAATGTGTTCTACTTGGGCAAAGTAACCCAGGGGGGCTAATCCCTCAACAATAGCTACGCAATCTGCCATGGACAAATTGTGTGTACGAAAGGCAGACCGTATACGGTCCGAGGTATCACCGTTAGGATTGTTTGTTTTGAGGGGAAGGATAGCTTTTAGGATAGTGGCTTTCTTGTGAGGGGTGAAAGCACGGCAGGTACCAGTGTTACCACGGAGTGTAAAAAATGCAGGCGGATCTCTACCAACTCTGCAGCGAGAGCTGAACCACGGGTAGACGATATTCTCAGACCAAAATCCTCATCCTGTGAATGTGGTGCTACAGGCGCCAGTGACAGATACAATGAAGAAGCCCATATGGCTGTGGGGCTGTAGAGACTTGAACAACACCATAACTGCAAATGTTGGAGGTTTTGTCCTCAGCTACCACCACATTCTGTTTTAGACTCTTAATTTCATCAGGCCAAGACTTAAGGTCTTCATGATTTAATTTGGAGCTGTACAGCCCATCTCCAATGTCCCACAAACAATCCGTGGCTGTATGCATACAATCCATCAGCACATTTGCTGTTTCTCCCCACAATCACTCCCTGTGTGCACAATTATTAGGCAAATCGTATTTCTCAAGATTTATTTTATTGTTGAACAATCATAATATCACAATATCAACAATCACAATATCATTGAACCTCAAAACTGAATGTTAAACAAAGGAAAAGTTAGTTTTCATCTTTCTCAGGGGAATATATGTGTGCAGAATTATTAGGCAACTAAATTACAACAACACACTTGTTTATTCTCAATTTTTAAAGTAATTGTAACAAATAAGTAACACAAAATGACAATTAATTAACATTTGTATCTTTTCAAAAATATTCAGTGACCAATATAGCCACCCTTCTTTTCAATAACTGCCATGAGCCTTCCATCCATGGAGTCTGTCAGTTTCTTGATCTGTTCACGATCAACTTCCGCTGAAGCAGCAACCACAGCCTCCCAAATGCTGTTCAAAGAGGTGTATTGTCTTCCCTGACTGTAAATCTCACGTTTGAGAAGGGCCCACAAATTCTCAATAGGATTTAAGTCAGGTGAGGAAGGGGGCCAGGTCATTATTCAGGCATTTTTGAGGCCCTTGCTTGCTAGCCAACAGTGGAGTACTTGGATGCATGTGATGGAGCATTGTCCTGCATAAAGATCATGGCCTTCTTGAATGCTGAGGACTTCTTCCTGTACCACTGCTTGAAGAAAGTATCTTCCAGAAATTGGCAGTAGTTATGGGAGTTCAGTTTCAGTCCATCTTCAACCCAAAAAGGTCCAACTACCTCATCCTTAATGATAGCAGCCCATACCAGTATCCCTCCTCCACCTTGCTGGCGCCTGACTCAAAGTGGTGCCATGTCCATTAATGATCCAGCCATGGGCCCATCCATCTGGTCCATCAAGAGTCACTCTCATTTCATCTGTCCATAACACCAGAAAAATCTGTCTTCAGGTATTTCTTTGCCCAATCCATACGCTTCGACTTGTGAATCTTATTCAGTGGTGGTCTTCTTTCAGCCTTCTTGACCTTGGCCATGTCTCTGAGCACTTCACACCTTGTACTTCTGGACACTCCAGGTAGGTTGCAGTTCTGGGATATGGTGGCGCTGGAGGATAATGGTTTCCTGGTAGCTTGACGTTTAATTCTTCTCAAGTCTTTTGCAGTTAATTTGCATCTTTTCTTCTCCATGCATATTTTGCGCCTCACTTGACTATTCACAACAAAACATTTGATTGTTTAGTGGCCACTGAGATGGTAATTCCATCGATAGGAACTCTTAAAGGAGTAAGTACAGAGACAAAATTCTCTTGGCACAATTTATTTTATTTTTTGCAAATACTCTGAGGAATCTCTGAGGAAAATACAGATGTCGCTCATTTAATTACAGCATTTTCTTACCGCGGTAAGATCAGGTAGATTGCGTCAACATACGGTAGATTGCGTCAAACTGTGATTGCACTATTCCAAACACATGGGGGAGCTAGAACGCTGAAAATGCTATTCGTTCTCGAAAATCATTTTCTAAACGACAGTACACACAATGTTCACAATGTTCTCCTAAAGTAACAGGTTATAATGAATTTAAAAGCCAAATGTTTCTAGTTGCAACTTCATCACTGATATAATTACGAAATGTTTTAATAAAGAAATACACCAATAGCCTACACAGAAATAGAGACTATTTTTTTAAACATCTTAAGAAATAATAAAATACAAAGCAGAACTATTTATGATCATAGTTTTGAAGTACAACATGGTAGAAAAACACATCTTATGACAGTTGGCGAATAGGCTGTCAGAGTTTACTCTTACTGTATTTAATAGACAAATGCTTCAGTTGCTTATTTGTTCCATCAACTCATTTGGTTTATACAAATCAGTCAATATGGCCATTAAAATTCCCGAATTCCAGCCGTATAGAATAGCTACCAAACATAAGTTTTAAATAGCCATACTGTATAATAGCCTACATTTAAACAGCAATAAAACACAAATTCCAACAAATGTTTTTTTATTTAAATTGGTCAGCATAATGAAACCTTCGCAGTCTTTGGGAACTGAGCATACAGTGTAGGCAACACCAGAGAGGCTGCTATGATCTCATTGTCCTTTGGTTTCATTTTGTGAATCGATCCTTTTCCTCTTTTTACCAGCAAGCCCTAATCGGGGCAAGCGAATTGTGCCGTTCACTTGCCAGACTCCAACCTTTATACTCATCATCTTCATCCGCTTATCCAGTATCGGGTCGCGGGGCAGCAGCTCCAGCAGGGGACCCCAAACTTCCCTTTCCCGAGCCACATTTGCCAGCTCTGACTGGGGGATCCCGAGGCGTTCCCAGGCCAGTGTCGAAGTATAATCTCTCCACCTAGTCCTGGGCCTACCCCGAGGTCTCCTCCCAGCTGGACGTGCCTGGAACACCTCCCTAGGGAGACGGCCTGGGGGCATCCTTACCAGATGCCCGAACCACCTCAACTGGCCCCTTTCGATGCAAAGGAGCAGCGGCTCTACTCCGAGTTCCTCACGGATGACTGAGCTTCTCACCCTATCTCT